>JAKTXL010000101.1:0-17803 GCA_030582535.1 Insectozyma bohioensis | reverse complement strand
TTATGTTATTATAAGAGATAATAATTCTAGTAAATATACTAAATGCATATACATATTGCATCGCAGCAACAGTTTCCTTCTCTGATCTTGCAGCCCTTAATTTCAATCATGAAATTTAAGTAATTGTTGGGCAGCATTATGAGAAAAAAAAATCTATTATACAGTATATTATTATAGTCATTATTTTATTTTCTTTCCTTTTCTTTTATTTTTTTTCTTCTATTTTCTAGTTTAACCTGCATTTGTTACTGTTAAATTAAATAAACCAAGAATCAAATCAAATCAAGTAAAAATAAAATAAAATAAAATAATTGTCGCTGTCGCTGTCTCAGTTTCTCTTTGGGTTTTTCTCTTTGTATGGAAATAATTATGAATTTTTTTATATGCGTTTAAATTTTAATATAATTTTTAAACATATTGTTTATATTAAGAAATTTCGCATTAAAAATCAAAACCAGTGAAAATTCTACAAACCATCAAAAAAATAAATTCTTCTAACCCAGATTTTCTTAGAGTTTGTATGTTTTATATGTGGAAACATGAAATAACAATAATGCAATGAATCATTTATAGAATTTTTAGTAATAGTTACCGATACAACATTTTTTTTTAGAGTTTTCCTTTTTTTAGTTTTTAGTTTTGAGCCCTCATAATTTATATATAGAGGTTTAGCTAGCTAGTTAGTTTTCTTTGTATATGAAAGAAATTCAAATTCAAAAATTTATGAACCCATTTTTTTTAATCAGTAAAGCTTAGTTTTTCCAAGACCCATTAGAATAATTAACCCATATATACATAATAATAACATTGGCATTTGACTATAAATTTGTTTTGTAACCATTGTGTGATGTATGTATAACAAAACCCATAAAAGAAGAAAATAAAAATAAAATATTATGAAAAAGACCGCAAAGATCTCCCGGTCAGTAAAAGAAAGAAAGAAAAACAAACAAACAAAAACGAATCCATTACGAGGGGGGGATCTCTTAAACTCTTAGTAAAAAAAATTATTGTTGTAATAATAATAATAATTATTATTATTATTATGTAAAATAGAAATTTGTGATTGTAAATAAGAAAAAAAAAGAGTTATAGAGATGATGAAGAAGATGTTTAATTTTACGTCTAGGATAAATGAAATAAAATAATAATATTATTATATTTATCTGCAACACTAATAATGCATAAAATTTAATCAACACTTTGTATTTTTTTAGTTTTTAAATTTAAATTTATATTTTAAATTTTGTAAATGCTCATATTTACCGATTAGGATAAATATCCCCTAAATATATAAAATAAAATAAAATAAAATAAAAGACATTTTATCAATTTCGGTAGTAAGAAAGAAAGAAAGAAGAATATATCGTTCTAATTAAAAAGTTTAGTAAAATAGAGGGAACCCTGAAAAAACAAAAAATATAGTTTAAAGATTTACTTCAAATAGTAATAATAATAATAATTTTTGATATATTACTAAGTTTTACTAAGTAAATATAATATATCAATAGAAAGATTTTCAATAAAAGAAAAGCAAAAAAAAAAAGGAAAACTTATTGTTTGTTATAAACGAATAATACAAAAGAAAGTTAAAAAAAATTAAGCTTTAATAATAAAGAAAACGAAACGAAACGAAAACGAAACGAAACTCTGTTTCTCTTTCTTTATCTGATTGTATCAATGAATGAATGTCTTTATGTCTCCAATTTTGAATAATTTCATTTTTTATTTTTTTTAAAATTTAATTTTTTATGGTTAGTTTTGAGTTGTTTTTCGGTCATTTCTGGCATCAAGATTGTTTTAAAGTTTTTTGAATCCTACATCAAATGATTAAAAAAAAATATATAAATATATTCTTACACTAAATTAGATTTTTTTTTTTTTTTTTTTTTTGGGTATATTTAATCCACGCCTTGATATTCAAACCTTTCGAAACCTTAAAAAAACTATTGTTGTTGAGGGTTAAAAGAAAGAAATAGAAATAGAAAGAAATCCTTCTAGATAGAGATGGTTTGAATACCAATTCATGCATAAAATAATAAAATTAAAATAAAATTATAAAATAAAATTATAGTTAAAATTTTAAATTTTTTTAAACAATTAAAAAAACAGTATCTTGACATAAAAAATACTAGTGGTTGAGCGTCGGCCCATTGCGGCAACGCTTTTGATGCCAGTCTAAACTTAATAATGACTTTTTAAAGTTTTGTTAGACTAAATATTTTTTAATTATTTTTTTTTTTTTCTTGGGTGTAGTCCGTAGCGATATTTACTCAGTTTAAGAAACCTTCCCTTCCCTTTATTCTACTACTACTACTACTACTATTTTTAACCTCAATTGCATGTAAGTAGTTGTTGGGAATATATATATAGATAGATAGATAGAGATGAATATTATATTATTTTGTAGTTTCTGGTTATTTTCTTAAAAGAAACAAAAAAAAATAAAAATTTATTTTTTATATATATAATTAGAGAATAAATAAATATAATAATAGTTACCTCATCATTCTAATGACGTTTTATTGATGCATTTTAATATTTATTAATTAAATTATATTTTCAATCATCATTTGCAACGTGTGTCTTAGATATTAATTGACCACATATATTATATTACACAGATCATTGAGATTACAGAAGTAACTTTGTAATTGTAATTGTAATTGGAGCTGTAGCTTGAATACTCGAGAAAAACAAAAGAGATACGAAAAAAAATAAAATAAAATTTGTTTGATCAGGGAAGTATGTAAATATACTTCAAAAAAATAAAATAGAAAGACATCAAAAAAAAAGAGACATCAAATATAGACGGAATCTAAAGTCATTTTTGGAATTGATAGAATGATGAAGTGCGGTTACGGGTAGTATCATATTATATTATAATCCTTTCAATCTAAAATTAGTTTTTAAAAATTTGGGGGATTATAAATAGAACAACAATGACAACAACTAACAACAACCAATAACCAACAATAGGACAATATAAAAAACAATAGAATAAACCAAAAAAAAAAAAATAAAAAATAAAAATAAAAATAAAACGAAGATTTTTCTGTTGGTTCTTTTTTTTGTTTTTGTTTCTGGTTAATTTGTGTATTTCTTATTGTTTCAATTGTATTGTACCACTACCAAAAATTCTTTTTTTTTTTTTTATTTTTTTTCTAACAAAGAATAGATTTTCGTATTATTTCTATATTAAAGTTTACAAAATAGAAGCAAAAAAAAAAAAAAAAATTAAAATAAAATAAAGTTTAGTTTTAGTTCTTACAAATTATTTTATTTTTAATCCATTCGACATATAAATATAATAATTTCTATTTTAATCCCAATTACATTAAACATATATATATACATATAACATATAGATATATCAAGATTTCACAACCATATATATATATATATATAAAATTTATAACCAATTTTAATTGGGTAAAGTTTTATTCTTTTTTTGCTATTTTTTTCTTGTTTTGTATAAAATACCAAATACAACAAAGAAAAATATTTTTGGTTTTGGTTATGATTATTAAAGATTAACAAGATAATAATAATAATAAAAAAAAAAAAAGCAAAGTATAAATATATAAATATATACACAAACCATAAACGTTGATTGAATTATCTTTTTAATCATGAATTTAACTTCTTTAAGAAATAAAAAGAAATAGAAGTAAGTAGTAAATCACAAAAAATAAATTTTTTTTATATATAGTTATATAGTTTTATATATTGCTCAAAAAAAGAATGTAAATGAATTTGCGGAATTTATTACTTTTTTATTTATTATTATTTTTTATTTTTTTGGTGGATGGAATTTGATGTATGTATGTATTGTATGTATGTATGTACAATAATATAACTTCTATAGGAAGTTTAACGTAATCAGAGATATGTAATGTAATATATTAAACCATATTATTTTTAATTATATATGATCTAATAAATAATAAAATTTTTTAATATATATATTTCGACTAAACTAAACTAAAAAAAAAAAAGTTAGCTAATAATAAAATTAAATAATTTTTTGAAATTAGTTAATTAGTTAATTCATTAATTAATTAAAAGTTATTTATAGTAACTTAACTTAAACTTGAAACTATCTTTAAATATATATAGCTTATATAATAGAATTATTAAATATTGAGAAATTTCATAAAGAATTTAGAAGAATTTATTTAAATAGACAGATTTTGTATTATTATTATTTATTTTTTTTATTTTTTTTGGCATTAAATATATATTATTTGCACTAAATATTCTTTTGCATTATATATATATCATATTTAATCATTTGAACTAAATTAACCTGTCATACATTGAAGGACTTCACGGGGGTTACTGGGTCGGTAAGAGGATGGTGTACAACAACACCCCAAAAACTTTCAAGCACCGTATATTATCTATATTATGTAAATGTAACATATTAATTATACATTGATCGTAAGGCTCCATTTCATCATCATCTACAACAGCAACAACAACAAAAATAATATATATATATATATTTAAGTTTAATCCAACATGAATATAGAATAAGAAGTAGAAACACGAAATTTCTCTTGTTGTTGTTGTCATTTAATGATTAGAAACTAAAAAAGAAATCTTTTGTTTTTAAAAAAAAATCTATTGTTTATCCTTTTTATCTCTCTTTATTAACCGCGATAATTTTATTTTATAAAAAAAAAAAAAAATCTACAACCCCAATGCAACCGCGAGATTAAATAGAAAATTCTTTTTACTTACTGAGTGAAGTGAAGTGGGGGGTAGGCGGATTATTTAGATATAATCTTAATTTGAACTATTCTGTATCTAATATTAAAAAAAAAGAAAAAGAAAAACATAACATAAGAAACAGAAAAAGAAAAACTACATCAATTAAATAAATCCAAGTATCAAATGTTAAGTTTAATTTTATTTCAATATTAATAGATGTCGTTTTAATTATAATTACTGTAAATCTTATTAAATTAAATTAAATTAAATTTCTTTTTTTTTTTGGCCATTTGGCTCTCTTTCTTATTGTTTGTTCTTGTTTATATTTTTTGCATTAACTAATTGACAAATTGTATAATTTGTAGTAGTCTATATATATATATATATATATATATATCATTATTATTATTAACTAGATGCATCTAATGTTAACTTGATATTTTTTTTTTCATTTATCAATTCATTGATTGATAGGAGATGTCGTCGTCGTTCGATTTATTTTTATATAATTATAATTGCCATTATAATATTCATGATTGAATAATAATAATAAAAGTGCAATTACTTACTTTTTCTAAAATATAATTTTTTGATGTATAATTAATAAATTTTAATTATATTTTATTTTATTGCTGGAACTATTTGATTATATATATATATATATATATTATATATATACCCAATTTTTTATCAAACGTTTGTTTGTTTTTATATTTTATTTTCTGTGGGGTGGGGGAGACAAAACCATTACATTGATAGCAATTTTATTTTATTCGTATCTGCTTAAAAAGTAATTTGAGGGTCTTATTTACACTTAGTTTGATGCCTTGGGTTACAAAAGAGCAATCTATCTTTTATTTTATCATTTACATACAATATTAGTTAATGTTGCAAATTGATAACCACCTATTAAGAAAAAAAAAAAAGCGTAATGTATGTACTATATATACATTCGTGTGCTGTGTGTATAAACCCTACATTAAATCTTTCTTAACGATCTAAAAAAGAACAAAACAAAAAAGAAAAAAAATCATTTCCGATAGATCACAATTCACGTGACATTTTGAAAGAGCCTGGGGGCAGAAGAAAATATTCCAACATAGAGTTTTGTAATGAAAAAAAAAAAAAAAATGAATCACTGTTCTTTATAAAAAGTATATATCAAATCTAATTAAAATGTTGAGAATTTCTAAAAGATTTATATCAATAACAAAGAATGAACCATTAAAATTACCTTTTATACCATTAGTTAGTGAAACTGGATTTCCTGGAGCAATTGGAAATACACCATTATTAAGATTACCAAGAATTTCAGAATCAATTGGTAGAAATATTTATGCTAAAGCAGAATTTATGAATCCTGGTGGTTCAATTAAAGATAGAGCAGCATTATATATTATTCAAGATGCTGAAAAGAAAGGTTTAATTCAACCTGGTGGTACAATAGTTGAAGGTACAGCAGGTAATACAGGTATTGGATTAGCTCATGTTTGTAGAGCAAGAGGTTATAATTGTATTATATATATGCCAAATACTCAAAGTAAATCAAAAATTGAAACTTTAAAACTTTTAGGTGCAGAAGTTCATCCAGTACCTGCAGTTGCATTTACAGATCCTGAAAATTATAATCATCAAGCTAAAAGACATGCAGAATCTTTAAAAAATGCTGTATGGACTAATCAATTTGATAATATAGCTAATAGACAAGCACATATAGAAACTACAGGACCAGAAATTTGGGCTCAATTAGATGGGAATGTTGATGCATTTACTTGTTCAACTGGTACAGGTGGAACATTTGCAGGTATAACAAGATATTTAAAAGATATATCAAATGGTAAAGTTCAATGTATATTAGCAGATCCACCAGGTTCAGTATTATATTCATATATAAAATCAAATGGTAAAGAATTAATTCGAGGTGGATCATCATTTACTGAAGGTATTGGACAAGGTAGAGTTACAGATAATTTAAAACAAGATTTAGAATTAATTGATGATGCAATTAAAATTCCTGATGAAGAATCAATTATAATGATTTATAGATTATTAGATGAAGAAGGGTTATATTTAGGAGGTACAGGTGCATTAAATGTTGTTGCAGCTATTGAAGTTGCTAAAAATTTACCACCAAATTCAAATGTAGTTACAATTTTAGCTGATTCAGCTCATAAATATAGTGATAGAATATTTTCTAAAAAATGGTTAAAAGAAAAAGGATTATATGATGTTATACCTGAACATTTAAAAAAATATGCAGTATTAGATTAAAATGTATATATATAACTATATATAAAAACAATGAAAAAAAGTAATAAAATAAATTAAGAATGTATAAATATTCTATTAGTTGTTGTAGTAGTAAGTACTACCAAATGAAAAAATAAAATATGTATAATGACACATTTTTCATATTTTTGACACGCGAGAAACAAGAAAAAAAGACAAGTCGTGTAAATAAGTCATTTTCAGCGTAACTGTTATATTACATATTCAACATAGTAAACACTTATCATAAAACACACACCACTACAATACATTGCATTACCATTACAACCATTACTATATTACGATCAACCAGAATCACCGGATCAAATCAAATCAAACTAATAAGACACAAATCAGAAACAAATGACAAAAAGAGTAACAAAATAAGATTAACCTATTTCTTAATTTATTAGTTTGTTAGATTGTTGTATTTATATATTATATTATAAGTAGTATTATAAGTAGTATAGTATTATATAGTATATAGTCTTGTATATTATATTATATTATATTACTTGGTTGATATAAATCTCTTAGTTTCTGTATTTGAACAAACTGAAAAAAACACTGGAAAAAAAAAAGAGAGTGAAAAAATCAGAAATCAAAAATCAAAAAGAAAGAAAAAAAAAAATTTGGTTGTCATCTCCATTTGAATAATTTGTTTCAAAATCAACACTTAAAAAACTCAGATTTTTATTTATATTTATATCCCAACTACATTTATTACTCATCACATCTTAATATCTAATATCTAATATTTTCATTTCCTCCTTCTTTAATTTCGTCTTCTTCCCCCTTTTTAATTTACAAAACCCTTTTTAATTATCATTGCATCAAAGTTTTTTTTAAACAAAATTTTTTAATTTATTTTTTTATTTTTTTTTGACGGCCAAAGGCAAATGGAACAACAAATACATCAGGCTGTTGAAATAGCACTTAGTGGAACAACAGATATAGATTTAAAGAATCAAGCTTATGAATTTATTAATCAAATTAAATCAACTGAAGAAGGTTATAAATCTTGTTTGGAAATTTTATTAAAATCTACTTCTACTAATAATAATATTAATGAAGGTTTAAAATTTTTTGTTTATCAAGTTATTGAAGAAAATATTGATAATTTAAATAATGAACAAATTTTTAAATTAAATAATGATATTTTTAAAATTTTACAAGATTATATTTCAAAAAATATTCGAGAACCAATTCATTTAAGAAATAAATTTGCTCAAATATTTGGTAAAATTTTTTGTCAAGTTTATTTAAATATTTATCCAAATTTTTTAAAAGATTTATTACAATTAATTCAATCAAATAATCAATTAGCTTTGGATTATTATACAAGAATTTTAATTGGTATACATTTAGAAATTGGTGATAAATATATTGCAAGAACTCAAGAAATTCAAGAAAGAAATAATTTATTAAAAGATGCTATTAGAATTAATGATATGTCACAATTAGTTGAATCTTGGAATAAAATTTTATCTGATGGTATTTCAATAAATTCTGATGAAATTTTAGAAAATACTTTAAAAATTATTGGTCAATATGTTAATTGGATGGAAATTAGTTTATTTATTTCATCACAATTTATTAATATAATTTTTAATTTTTTAAATCGAGATAAACAAAAAATTATAACTTGTTCAACTTTAGTTGATATAATTTCAAAAAAAATGTCACCATCAAATAAATTAGAATTAATTGCATTATTAAATTTAACAAATATAATTTCATCAATGAATTTAAATGATGATATTGAATTTTTAGAAAATATTTCAAAATTATTAAGTCAAATTGGTCATGAATTATTAATTGTATTAGATAATGAACCAAATTTATTAAATCAAGTTAATGAACAATTATTTAAATTATGGCCATTAATTTTTACATTTTTAAGTCATGAATTTGATGATGTTTCTCAACATACTTTTACATTTATACAACAATATTTATTATTATGTAAAAAAAATCCTCAATTATATTCAATTGAATTATTATCAACTTTATTAAATAAAATAATTATAAAAATGAAATTTGATGAAGAAGATGATGGTTTAGATCCTGATGATGTATCACAATTTGAAGATTTTAGATCAAAATTAAAACTTTTTCAAGATACTATAGCTATATTAGAACCAAATTTATATATTGAAGCAATTCCAGTTGTAATTAATGATTCATTATTTAATGGTAATATATCAAATTGGAGAAAACTTGAATTAGGTTTATATGAATTATCAAATTTTTCTGATAGTTTAAGAAATAATTTAATTAATTTACCAAAAGATAAAATTAATCAAAGTAAATCATTTATGATTTTTCAAGAATTTTTAATTAAATTAATTAATTCATCATTTATACTTGAAATTAATCATCCACAAATTCAATCAAGTTTTTTTGAATTAGTTGTTAAACATTATACATTTTTAAATAATCAACAAAATGGTAATGAATTAATTATAAGAATATTGGAAATTTTTACAAGTCCTTTAGGATTATTTAATGAAAATGAAAAAGTTAGATTACGTTCATGGTATCTTTTTTTTAGATTTATTAAACTTACAAAACCAAAATTAAATAATGAAACTTTAATTGAAACAATTATAACTAATTTACAACCTTTATTAATTATAAAAGCAGAATTACCAACAAAAGATGAAGATGATGATGTTATTCAAAATGGAAATTTTAGTAATCAAATATATCTTTTTGAAACTATGGGATTATTAATTTCTTTAATACCAGAACAATTATCAATTTTAAAACTGAAATTAATTGATATTATATTTCAACCAATATTTAATGATTTAGAAAAATGTATTTCAATACCCGAACAACAAAGAGAACCTGTAATTATTTTACAAACTCATCATTCATTAATGGCATTAGGTACAACAGTAAGAGGTTATGATTATGAATCAGGTTTAAAATTTTCACCAGAAGTTATTGATAAAGTTAATAATGCAGCTCAAGTTGTTTTAATAACATTGGAGAATTTTTCAAAACATGAAATTATTAGAGATGCATCAAGATTTTCATTTGCAAGATTTATACCAATATTACAAAGTTCAATAATAAGTAGTCATTTAACAAAATTAATTACATTAATTTGGTCAAGTAATAATTTAAAAATTAGTGAATTAAGTGATTTTTTAAGTTTTTTAGGACAAATTGTTCATAATTATAGAACTGATGAAAATATTTATCAATTATTAAATAATTTTTTAACACCATTATTTCAAAAAATTTTTCAAACTTTAGAACAATCAAGTATTGAAGATGAAAATTTAAGACCTGATATAATTAGAGATAAAAATTTATTAAAAAAAGGTATATTAAATTTTATTAATTCAATAGTTTCAAATCATATACCAAGTTTATTAGTTACAGAAACTAATAAACAAGAATTTCCACAAATTTTAAGTAAATTATTTGAATATTCTTATGATTTAACTGATACAACTGCATCAAAATTAAGTATTGTACAATTAACAAATATGGTTAATGTATTTGGTAATGGAGGTAAAATTAATGATGATCAAGATAAATATGGTCAAACATTATCACCAATAGAAGGTGTTGATGAATTTTTAACAGAAAAAGTTGTACAATTATCATTTGAATTACCATTTCAAAAATTGGAATTTAATTTAAGTGATGCTCAATATAGATTAATTGCACAAGATATTGCTGTATTATTAAAAACTTATCAACAAAGAAAAAATGAAGAATTTTTAAAATATTTATCATCTTATTTAATTAATATGGGTTTATCACAAGATTTATTAAATGATTTTTGTAATAATTTAATTAATTTAGATTTAAAAGATTTTAAAAAATATTTTGTAACATTTGTTAATAATATGAAAGGTGGTAAATAATGGAATAATAATAAAAATTAAAAAAAAAAAAAACATAAAAATTAAAAAAAAAAATCAAACATATACACATATAGCATAACCGGGTTTAAAAAGTTTTAATTAAATAAATTTGTAAATAAGAACTTTATAGCATAAGAATGATTTTTTTGTTATTATTTTAAATTGATTTAAGTTTATTCGATTTGTAGTAGTGTTGTAAAATTTGCAGTATTTTTTATTATTTGGTAGTACCAAAGAAAAAGACAGTAATTTTTTTCGCTTTGGCTTCGTTTTAAAACATTCTCATCTCAAATTTTTAATTTTTTTTTTTTTTAAAAAATATTTTTTTTTTTCAGATCCCATCCATAATTAGAAACCAACTTTATAGAAAATATGTCGAACATTAAAGATGGAGAAATTGTTAAAATACTTCCTAAAGATGAAGAAGAATTAATGTTAGAAAAATTAGTATTTGGAGATTCTGAAGGATTTCAACAAAATTTAAAAAATTTAGATAATTTATATGATTATTCTGATAGTGAAGAAATTAGTGATGATGAAAATAATAATAATAATGAAATTAATGATGAAAATGATAGTGATCATGAATTGGATCATGTACAAGATGATGATTTATTTTTCATTGATGATGGAATAGAAAAAGATGAAGAAGATGAAGATAGAATGGAAATTGATGAAGGAAGTGAAGAACAAGATGATGAAGAACAAGATGATGAAGATGATGAAGATGAAGAAAATGCATGGGAAGATAGTGATGATGAAAAATTAAATATATCATTAACATCATCAGATAAATTAAAAAAATTAAGAAAAACTGAAAATGATATAAATATATCTGGAAAATCATATATAATTAGACTAAGATCACAATTTGAAAAAATTTATCCACGTCCTGAATGGATTAATAAATTAAATAATGAAGAAGAAGAAGAAGAACTAAATTCATCTGATGAAGGAGAAGATATAGAAGAACAAGATAATAATATTGAAGATTCAAATACAAAATCATTATTAAATATATTATCAAATACTCAACAATTTATAATTACAAAACAATTAAAATTAATATCAGCAAATAAAATATCGATAACAAGATTAAAAGATGCTAATTATCAAAGATTATCAAAATCAGGTATACAAGCATTATCATTTCATCCAATATTACCAATATTATTAACAGCAGGATTTGATAAAACAATTCGATTATATCAAATTGATGGTAAAAAAAATCAATTTATAACATCATTTTTTTTAAAAAATTGTCCAATTTATTCATGTCAATTTTATCCAAAACAAAATATTATATATTCAGCAGGTAGAAGAAAATATATGAATAAAATTAATTTAAATAATGGACAAATTGAAATTGAAAAAATTTCAAGATTATATGGTCATGAAAAAATACAAAAATCTTTTGAAAATTTTAAAATTAGTTCAAAAGGTTCATATATTGGATTAATTGGTAATAATGGTTGGTGTAATTTATTAAATGGTAAAACAGGACAATTTTTAAAAAATTTTAAAATTGAAGGTAATTTAATTGATTTTGAATTTTCAAATGATGAATCATTTATAATATTAATTAATAAACAAGGTGAAATTTTAGAATATGATATAATTACAAAAAAAATTTTACATAAATGGCAAGATGATGGTTCAATAAATATAACAAAAATTAAATTAGGTGGTCCTAAAAATCGTTGGATTGCAATTGGTAATAATAATGGGATTGTTAATATTTATGATCATTTTGAAATTTTAAAAAATAAAGAAATTTATCGTCCAAAACCAATTAAAATTATTGAAAATTTAATTACTTCAATTTCATCATTGAATTTTAATAATGATGGTCAATTATTATGTATTGCATCAAGAGCAAAACGTGATGCTTTAAAATTAATTCATTTACCAACTGGTTCGGTTTATTCAAATTGGCCAACTAGTGGTACTCCTTTAGGTAAAGTTACTAGTGTTACTTTTTCTCCAAATAATGAAATGTTAGCTATTGGTAATGAAAGTGGTAAAGTTACATTATGGAGATTAAATCATTATTAGTTAAACATTATATAGTTAGTTTAATACAATGAATTAATTTCTTAGAAATAAAAATTTATTATTAATTTATGATATTTTTTTAAATTTTCAATCAATATGTTTTCAATTGAGATATCTTAAAATTTATTATTATTGTTAATATGTCTCTTATTTCAATTCTATTATTTTGTAAAACATAATTTAAGTAATTTCCCTTCTGTCTTTATTATACTTGCAAGGGGGTTATTATTAAAGATGATTTTGAAACAAACGAAAAATAAAATAGTTGCAAAGTTTTTTAAATAGAAAATTAATTTGATTATCAATACTAATTTATATTTTTAAACATATTGATTAGATATAGATTAATATCTAAAACACATTCAGATCTCTATATAAAAACTAGATTTCTTAGAGTACTAAATTAATCATATTAAAATTAAAATATCTTTTTAATATTAAGATATTTTATTAGAATTACCTCTACAAATTGTATTATTATTATTATTATTATACAATCAATCAATAAAATTATAAATTAAACATTATACAATATATCTATATAGATAAACTAAATATATAAGACATTAAGAAAGAAAAACTATGATAGAAAACTAAATATAATTTTTCTTTGTTAGTAAAACATTTTCCAAAAATTCTTCCAATTTGTATAAATGGAAAGTTCCTTTCTATTTTAATACCAGATAATAAATCAAAAAAGAATACTAATGCAAGAGAAAATAACTGATTCAAAAATGACCTTCTCCTTAGTTGAATATAAATTATATAAATTTGATTTTTATTTTTATACTTAAGTTAATACGGTATATTGAAAATTTTAACCGCTTAACAAATATTATTATCAAAATATATTAAGAATAACAACATATGAAGATAAGCCTTTTTGGATTTAATTGAATTTATCCAAGTTTTAATTAAACTTATATTACTTGTGATAATTGATAATTGATTTAAAGAAAGAAAAGGAAAGGAAAGAAAAGAAAGAAAAGAAAGAAAGAATGTGTATTTTTTTTTTTTTTTTACAACCAAGTGTTTTTATATCACACACTCTCACTCTCGCTCTATCAATAATATTTTTGTATGTCTCACTCTATTTTAACACCCCCTTAATAATTTAGTATTAACTATAATACTAATTATTAAATATTTACCAATTATTATTCCACTGATAAACTACAATTAAGAAATATTTTAAATTTATACTATTAATTTTTATTATTAAACTATAATGTATCTACATAATTATTTTATTATTTTATTATTTTATTTTATTAGTATTAATGTTTATCTAATCAAGTTTATCTGAACTTAAATAAGCATTATCATCATCTTCATCATCATCATCACTATCTTCCCAATCATCATTCATTTGTTCATCTTCAACTTCAACTTCATGATTTGGTAAAACTTCTAAACCTTTTTCACTTAATACAACTTTAGCAATTTCTTTATCTTTAATTTGACCTGCTAATAACTTAACAACTAATTTATTTTATTTAAAATTTCTTGTTCAGTTAATCTATTTAATGGTCTTGCACCTAAATCTAGTGACCAACCACCACATTTTTACAAAGATATTCTAATGCTGCATCATCTAATTGTAATTTAATATTTTAAATTTAACTATAACAATTGATTTTAACACCTCTGGTAGATAATTCAAATAATACCCTTTTAATTTTTAAATTCTTTAACCATTTCAACTAATTTATAAGATTTATTTAAAATCTTAAAATCAAATTTCTTCATTATTAATAGATGATAATAGCTTAATCTCTACAAAAGTATATTTTTATTTTTTTTATTTTTAAAAAAAAAAAATTATTTTCTATTTATATATATTTATTTAATCAATTATAGCTTCATCATCAGTTGTTAATTTATCAACACATTTTCTAATTTGATCATAATTTACAGGTTTTTCAATAATATAATCAAAACATGAACTTAATTTAGCTTCTTCAGGAAATCCAGTTATTGCAACAATTGGAGTTGAAGAATTTGTACCTGTAGTATATTTAATTAATTTAACAGCATCAATTGAATCAATTTTTGATAATTTTAATGCTGTAAATATTATATCAAATTTAACTTGTGATGTTGCACGTTTAATTAATTCTTCACCATCTGTTATTGAAACTACTATACAACCAGCTTTTTCTAATAATTTAACAACTTGATGACGTACAATAGATATTGGTTCACAATATAATACATCAATTTCATTAGTTAATGAAGCTGATGAAGTCATAGTATCTGACATTCTACTACTTTCTCTTCTTCTTTGAACTCTTAATAATGCATTTGATTTATAATCTTCTGAATCTGATGATGGTAATGAAGATGAAGGATAATAATTATTTGGTGAATTTGTTGTTGTATTTGATGTTGATGTTGTTGTTGTTGTTATTAAATTATTAGATTTTCCAAATGTTTGTAAATAAGGTGATGAACCACTACGATTATGTTCATAATCATCTCCTGATGATGTACTTACAGTACTTGGAATTCTTTGATGATGATGATGATGATGATGACTATGACTATGACTATGACTACTACTACTATTAGGTGATTCAAATACTCTATGAGGTGATGATGATCTAATACTTGATGTATTTATATTTAAAGTACTTGCTGGTGATCCTAAAGTTGTAATTTGTTGATTACTTATAGGTGGTGAAACAGGATGTTTAAAAGGACTACTTCCATTAGGATTATTTAAAGCAAAATTACTTCCAATACCACTATTATTACCAAATGAAAAACCTCTCAGTCTAATAATTGGAGTTGATTCTGATGATGATGATGAAAAACTATTTCTATGTTCTAAATGTTCAGTTTTTAAACGATTTATAACATCTTTATTTTGTTTTTCCAATACTGATAAATTTCTAAAATGAAATGATCCAAATTCACTTGGATCTGCTAATTTACTACTTCTTCTTTCTCTTTTTAATTGATTAGGTAATTGTAAAGATTCATTTAATGAATTATTATTACTATTACTTTTTCTATCTTCATCACTTTCATCACTATTACTACTACTATCTTCTTTTGGAAATTGTGCCAATACTGCACCTCTTGAATCAAAATAATCAGTCAGTTCAGGATCATCTAAACTTGGTATAAAAGGTGCAGGTTCTTCAAATAAAGTATCCCAATTAATATGATTAAAATATGAATGATTTTTAATTTCATTAGCACCATTTGAACCTAATCTATTTTCAGGATTTAAAGTTAATAATTTTTGAATTAAATCTTTTGCTTCAATACTACAAAATTTTAAATCTTCTAAAGGTGATAATTTTGGCCAATCAATATTACCTTGTAAAATATTTTGAAAAACTTGTTCTGGTGTTGATGAATGAAATGGTGGATATCCATATAAAAATTCAAATAATATACATCCAATACTCCACCAATCAGATGCTTCACTTTGACCTACCCCTTCAATAGTTTCAGGTGCTAAATAATCAGGAGTTCCAACAAATCGTTTAATTTCACTACTTTCTGGATCATATAATGCATAATTTGTTGGTGTTGTTGAAGTTATTGGTGGGGTATGATTATCTGGTTCATCAACTATAGCAAATGATGATTCAGATGCTGTACGTGGAATAATTGGTTTTAATAATGGAGAATCTAATCCACTTGAATTTGATCTACCTCCAATACTTGATTTATGTCTTAATATTGGACCTTGACTTGAAGTTGAAGAAGGTGGTTGTGATTGTGATTGTTGATTATTATTACTAAAACTTTCTAAAAATGCTAAAGTTGGTGATGATGATTGTAATAATGGCATTTTAGTTTCTAATTTAGGTGATAATGAAAATGGAGTAACTGAAGAAGTAGTACCACCACTAATACTATTATTATTATTATTGGCACCACCACCACCACCAGTTAAACTACTTCTAAATAATTCAATACCTTGTTCATTAGTACTACTTTTTCTATGAGTAGTTTGTCTACCAACAACACCTAATCTTGATAATCCAAAATCAGTTAATTTTAAATGACCATTTTTATCAATTAATATATTATCAGGTTTTAAATCTCGATGAATAATACCTCTTTTATGTAAATCTTCAACACAACTAATAATTTCAGCAATATATCTCATTGACCAATCTAAACCTAAAACTCCTAAAGTTTTAATTAAATTACCACAATCACCACCATTTAAATATTCCATAACTAAATATAAAAAATCTTTTGATTGAAAACTACTATATAATTGAGCAACATAAGGTGAATCACTTTGATGCATCATAACTGCTCTTTCTGATTTAACATTTAAAACTTGATTTTTAGCAATCATATCTCTTTTTTTTAAACATTTAATAGCAACATAATCTCCAGTTAATTTTCGTTTAGCTAAAAATACTGAACCAAATGCTCCTTTACTTATAGGTTTAATAACCTCATAATCTCTTATACCTGAAGATCTTGCATGATGTGTTGGTTGTGAATTTGAAACTAATAATGGTGATAATGGAGGTCGACTAATTGAACTTTTTTGACTTGTTGGTTGTTGTTGTTGTTGTTGATGTTGTTGATGATTTAAAGAAAAATTTGTAATTTTTTTATCAATATTATCATCTGAAGTTACTAAAGGTGAAGAAACTGGAGTAAATCTATTTCTTTGTAATGTAGTTAAATTTGGTTTTTCAACATATGGAGCTGGTGATAAATGTCGTATTGGAGATGCAAAATTAGGTGAATGATTATCTGATGATTTTTTTGATAATTCTAAACTATTTAATGATTCAATTAATTCATTTGAATTTGGTCTTATATTTGTATTTGATATTGAATTTGATCTTGTTGGTATTGATGACATTGATGAATTTAATGATACTCCTCTAGTA
>JAKTXL010000100.1:0-55592 GCA_030582535.1 Insectozyma bohioensis | reverse complement strand
AAAATATGTACTGATCAAAAATACAATATTTTATTCTTTTATATTAAAAATATTTTGACATTTTGATACTTTGAACAATATAATTAAGATGATTCATCAATACAACATTTCCTTTTAAAAAATTCATTTAAAAAATCCTTTTTTTATTACAAATATCAAATTTGTTAAATATTTTAGAAAAAATATTAAAATGAATATCTTACAATTGTTAATTTGGCAGTTAATTATTTTAATATAATATAATCATAATACTCACAAGTATATGATTCAAAATATATATACTGATCAAAAATACAATATTTTATTCTTTTATATTAAAAATATTTTGACATTTTGATACTTTGAACAATAAAAATAGGGCCTCAATATTTTATAAATTGGGATTTCATTTTAATAAAACAAGATCATAGTATTTTCAAATACATGATATAATTAAGATGATTCATCAATACATTACAAATACTTGTCGTTCTAAGATTTGTTAGTTTATTAAATTCCAGGGTTGAATGAAATTATCAAATTTTAGAAATAATTTAAAATTTTTAATTAAACTTTAAGTATATAATTACTTTAAATTTTCTTCAGAATTCCCATTAGTTATTCCACGTTTGTAATTTTGATTGATACTTTGATTAGTCATTATATCATTATCATCAGTATAAAATTTTCTATTAATACTTCAAAAAGCATTTTCATTAATTTGAGGTAATTCCATAAAAAATGGATCAATTGAAGCTTGATCAGCTGTTAATCTTAAATTTGAAACATAAGTTAATAAACCTTGTAATAAATTTAAACATGCTTTAATTTTACCTCCAATCATTTTATACCAATTAATTATGAATAAATTTGTTGAGTTAATTGTTGTTGAAATATAGGATATTCAGGAAATTTACTTAACTTTGAACCAATTAAACCTTCTATAATTTTGTGAAATAGAAGTAGGTTTTTAGTATTTATATCTATTTTAACTTCTTCTCATTTAAATTAATGATAATACGTCCAACTTTCCATAAATCCATTGATGATGTATAATGTCTTGAACCTAATAATAATTCAGGTGCTGTATATCATATTGTATCAACTACTTTATCCTCAGTATATAAAATTTGTAATGGATTATTAAATCTTCTTGCTAATCCTAAATCTCCAATTTTAACTATTCCTTTTGATGTAAACATTATATTAGCATGTTCTAAATCTCGAAGTAATATCCAATTTTTATGTAAAAATGTGGAACCCATTCAATATTTGCCAAGTTAATGATTCTATAGGATTACTTTTAATTTCTAATTGATTGGATAAACGAAGCATAATATGTTAGGTTGGTTTTATAAAAAAAAAAGTGATAGATAACATCTAAATTTAATTGCAACACACCAAAACAAAAAAACTGAATGAAAAAACTTTGAATTTGACAACCCCAAAACTGAGAGACATCCAATCATGAAACGAATATTATGAGTTGTTTTTATGAATCTATCCATAAGAGTCGGTTATAAATTTATACCTCAATAAATTTGTAACGATATTGTAATTCTTATAGTAAATATCAAATATATTTAGATTTATTTACCAAAAGTATTTTTATAAAAAATTTTGAGTAGAATAGAATCAAAAAAATAGAAATAGCAAAAACCTAAATAAACTAAAAAAATTTATACAGAAATGATATTCTTTATTTATTCATCAATATCAAAATTGTATATTTTCATTTAGCTTCTTGTAAAATTACAAGTATATAGAATTTAAATGCAATACTATCAGCTAAAAACAATAAATAAATGAACTAAAGTATTTAAATTTTATATATGTATATTAAGGTTGTATATAGAATTAAAAGTAAATTTTCAAAAGCACTAGCATAAATCTGTAATTACTGTAAAAAAAAAAATATAATACGAAATATTCACGAGATAAAAATATATTTTCAAAACCAGTAGCCGCTAAATTAATTGATCTTATAATTAGAGATCGAGATAGTAAAAAGAGGCTCAAAACTACTAACATATTCTCTAAATAGTAAAAGTAATAGACCTGTTAGATAGAAACAATTTGCAATACCTAATGTAATAAGTATAAAAATGAATTATATATTAAGTTATTGTTGCTTATTCAATATCGTTTTGATAGAAGTTATACTTTGATATTCAATAGGAAGTCTGAATGTTTAATATTAAATAACTGATAAATTTTACATTATCCGCCAAATCAAATGTGTAAGATTTAGTAAAAATTTCAGATAACAAACATAACGAGATAGGAATTTCCAACAGATTTTAGTTTCCTGTAAAACGCCTTTCCGCAATACTGTTGAATTGAAACTTAATTAAAAAATTAATAAATATTATCAGTTGTGCATGCGTAAACGGAACAAGTTTACCGTTCCTTTATCACAACGGTTTAAAGATTGATTTACAACCTTTTTTGATTAAGGAGTTAATCAACATAGGTCATATATCCTACATATATAATATCTATATTGTCAATACAAGATATATTGAAAATTCTTTCGTAAATGTTAATTTTTATTTTCACGTTTCCACAATTTTTCTTATCTATATTGTTCTCTGATAATTATTATTTTTGTGAGTGAGATAAGAATCTTGAAAATTTTAAATTTCGCAGTTTTCTAATTAATTATTTCAATTTTGTGTAAATTAAAGTTTCACAACTTAATTATTCCAACAATAGATCTTATAATTATATATATATATATATATATATATAAATGAGCCACCAAATTTTCAATTTAATCCCTATTTCTTAAATTCAAGTTCTTACTCTCCATACTATCATGAATCAAATAAGATCAAGAACTGAAAATCACCTACATCAAATTGCTTCAATCAGATCTGATATCAGAGAAATTGATCCACAGCATAATGCAGGTGATGTAGAATTATTAGCACAAATTGGTTACAAACAAGAATTAAGACGTCATTATAGTACGATTCAAGTTTTTGGTATTGCCTTTTCAATTATGGGTTTATTACCAAGTATTTCTTCAACTTTAAATACTGGATTAGAGGCAGGTCCTGGAGGTTTAGTATGGGGTTGGTTTATTCTGAGTATTTTTATTATGTCAGTTGGTGTTTCAATGTCTTTCTTAGGAAGTGCTATACCTACTAGTGGTGGTTTATATTATTATACAAATTATTATGCTCCTGATTCAATCAGAGTCCCATTAAGTTTTTTAATTGCATGTTCTAATTCTATGGGTTTGATTGGTGGTTTATGTAGTATCAGTTATGGTTTTGCTGTTGAAGTTTTATCTGCTGTTGTCATTGCAAAAGATGGTAATTTCGAAATCACCCCAGCTAGATGTTATGGTATTTTTGCTGGTAGTATAATTTTAAATATGGTCATTGCAAGTTTAACTACCAAACATGCAGCAAAATTACAAACTATTTCAATTGTTGTTAATGTATTCTTAGTTTTATTATTTGTAATTGCCGTACCTGCTGGAAAAGGTGGAAATTTCAATTCTGCTTCATATATCTTCAGAAATTTTGAAAATTCAAGAAACTATTCAACAGCCTGGTCCTTTGCATTAAGTTGGATGCCTGCAATATGGACAATAGGGGCCTTTGATTCAGCTATTCATTGTGCTGAAGAAGCTAAGAATGCTCAAAAATCGATTCCAGTTGGAATTATTGGTTCAATTGGTGCATGTTGGATTTTAGGATGGTTTATTTGTATTGTATGTGCTGCGTGTATCAAAGATGGAGATGTCCAAAGAGTTTTAACTTCAGATACAGGATCAGCTATGGCACAAATTATTTATGATGCATTAGGTAAAAAATGGGCTATTGCATTTATGTCATTAATTGCCGTTGGTCAATATTTAATGGCTATCTCCATTATGATCGCATTATCTAGACAAGTTTGGTCATTTGCACGTGATGATGGTTTACCAGGTGTTTACAAAATTGTCAAATATGTTAATCCAAAAGTTCAAGTTCCTATTAATGCCACTATATTCCTGGGTTGTTTTGGTTTAGCTTTGGGTTGTTTAGTTTTAATCGGTAATGCTGGTTCTTCTGCCTTGTTTTCATTGGGTAATGCTAGTAATTTTCTTAGTTGGGGTATGCCAGTACTTTTGGTTTTACTTCCTTATGGTAGAAAAAGATTTACACCAGGTCCATTTTATTTTGGGGATAAAATTTCAACATTCATTAATTTTGCTACAGTTTGTTGGTTAACATATGCTATAGTATTATGTATGTTCCCAGATAATGTTCCAGTTAATGAAGATACTATGAATTACACAGTTGTTATCAATTCTGCAGTTTGGATTTTTGCATTAACTTATTATTTTGTTTGGGGATATAAATCTTACACTGGACCAAAATCCAACTTGGACCTTAGTTCACTGGAAGAAAATAGTGTTCAAAATGTTGATGAAGTATTATCAGGAGAAAAAGTTTAAGATTGATTTTTTATTTTATTTAATTCTTATTTAGTTTAATTATAATTGTATAGCAATATTATGTTTTAAATTTTTTATTATAATTTGTTAGATCATATATATATACATTCTTATGTATTTATAACATTTATATTATATAATAACATACCCTTAATTACATTATGGGGTAGCGTCTGAAAAAATGTAAAATGTAAACAAGAAAAAAATTCCAATAATAGAAAAAAAAAAAAAAAAATCTTGAATCATTTTGATCTACTACTAATTCTTAATCATCAACCATAAGAAACAAGATACAAGATACAACAAATATGGAAGCTGATTTGGCATTAAGAGGAAGAAAAAAAGATTCAATAGAGCAGTTTATATCGGGATCTCAATTATTTCTAGATAATGGTTTATCTCAACTACGTTATATGATATTAATTGAAGGATTACAAACTCCTGAAGGGTATGAACAATGTCCATATAGATCATATGTTTGGTCAATATTATGTCGAGTACCTACATTTCCAACTAAAGAATATTTACATTTATTAGCAGAAGCTGAAGAGAATTTATCTCCAGAATTGTTAACTAAAATTAAAAATGATACGTTTAGAACATTAATGAATGATAAAAAATTTCATCTGAAAGTTAGTGAAGATACTTTAGTTAGAATACTATCTTGTATTG
Organism: Insectozyma bohioensis; assembly: GCA_030582535.1. Taxonomy (NCBI): domain Eukaryota; kingdom Fungi; phylum Ascomycota; class Pichiomycetes; order Serinales; family Debaryomycetaceae; genus Insectozyma; species Insectozyma bohioensis. The sequence goes on along the minus strand of JAKTXL010000100.1, from coordinate 50,488 downwards.
GAATAACAAATAAAGTTGGATATGTTCAAGGTTTGAATGTATTATTAGCTCCTATTGCATATTGTTGTCATAAAAGTGAACCTCAAGCATTTGCTATATTACATAGTTTAATTACACATCAAATACCATTATACATTACTCCAAATTTAGATGGTGTTCATACTGGTTTGAGTTTAGTTGATGTAGTATTAAAAATAATAGATCCTATATTGAGTGAATATTTAGATTCCAAATTTTTAAAAGCTGAAATTTATGCTTTCCCATCAATATTGACATTAAGTGCATGTACACCACCATTAAAAGCAGTTTTAAAATTATGGGATTTTTTATTTGCTTATGGAACTCATATGAATATATTTTTTGTAGTTGCTCAATTAATTTTAAATCGATCAGAATTATTACAAAGTCAACAACCTATGAAATTATTAAGAAATTTTCCAAATATAGAAGAAAATGAAATAATTAAATTAAGTTTAAGTTTTATACCAGAAATACCTAAATCATTATATGATTTAATTGTTAGACATGGTTATGATAAAAGAGTACCTCAAGAAATAAAAGCTTTTGTTATTGAGAATAAATTACAATAAAAACTCCCTATTTAAAATAACCCATTTTTATAATCTTCATAATCAAAATATGAACATAATACAGTTCTATCATTATAACATCTACCAGATAATTCCATAATTGCTTTTAATGCAGTTTCTTCTGAATCAAATTCAAGAAATATTTTACCTAAACCAGGTTGATTAAATTGAGATAATCCAGGTGTAAAATCATTAGCAGGTCTTGGAATTTTGATTGATTTTATTGATTCATTCAATATAGATTCAATTTGATGTTTCATATCTTTTACAATAAATTGATAATTTGAATCATTCATCAAATCTTCTTTTATAGTTACAGCATTTATAATTTGTATAACTTTCAGTTTTGGATGTGCAGGTACATTTTCATTTCTAACTAATTTAATTAAAGTATTGAAATCTATCGAACCTTTCTGTATATCTGTAGTTTCACAAGAAAAAAATGCATTATTAACAAATGATAATTCTTTTAATTTAAGTAGAATACCTTCTATATTATTCTTAAATTCAATAAATACAAGACCCAATGATTCTTTAGTACCTTTTTGTCGAAGATATTGAAACCCTTTTAATGGACAAATTTTCTCCAATTCTTCTAAAATAGAATCAGATGAAATACTTGCATTTACAAGTAATGAAATTTTCTTAGAACTATCTTTAACAACTTCATTTATATCTTCATTATTTTTATCTTCAGAATCATGTACTACATATTCATTTGGTCTTGAAATTTTTAATTTAAATTTTTCATTACCTTCAATAGTTGCCTTTTCTTCTTTATATGCATTTAAAAATAATTCCATATTATTTAATGAATATATTATTGTAGCAGATTCAGAATTATTAAATTCAATAATTAATTTATCATTAGTTTTTGATTTTTTCTTTGTATTTATATTATTAGTTGAACTTTGTTCAAAATCAATCATTTTTAAATAATCATTAAAAAATTCCACAATTTTTAAATAATTTATAGTTTCAAAATTATTTTCAATTATTAATATTTTAGCAACTCTTGAATCAACTGGATCAATTTTAGATATTTCTTGCAAAATATCATCTGAATTCAGTAATCTATCTTTAATTACCCCTTCTAATTTAGTAAAATCAACAGGTCTGGGATATCCTGGTAATGGGAATAAACCTGATAATTTAGCTCTTGGTGCACTGACTTGTTCAAAACCTTTAGGTTTAACATTCCATCTAGAATCAATTACTTTAATTTCTTCAATTGATTTCACATCTGATAATTTAGATAATCTTTCTTCTAGTTTTTTAATTTCTTCTTGTGGTAATATTTTAGGTCTCAGAGATTCTTGAGAAGGTTCATAATGATCTCTATTTGATGATTGTGGTTGATAAGAATCTCTAGTTGATCTTTGTTGTTTTGGCCAATAAGATTCTCTTTCATAATTTCCCAGTCTTTTTACACCTCTTGGACCACTAGGTATATCATTATTATTTTCTCTACTTCTATGACCACTAGGTATATCATTATTATTTTCTCTACCTCTATCTCTATAATCATTTCTTGGTCTATATGTACTTCTGTCATCGTTTTTTCTATCATTAAATCTTGGACTCTGTGGAGGTTGACCAACTATTCTTTCTCTCCCTCTATCATGATGATAATCATTTGATCTGGTATCACCTTGTCTATTTTCATCTCTTCTACTACTATATGAATTTTCAGGTCTTCGACTATATGAATCTTGATAGGATGATGGTTGATTCCTGTTGCCAGGGTGTTGAGGTAATTGATGTTGTGAATGTGAATTGGTTGATGTTCTTATTGATTGGGACGAACGTTGAGATGAATGACCATTATTATTATCATCACGTCTTCTTGAGTAACCATATGAAGATGAAGATGACATATTGTCTTAGGGAAGGTACTTTAAGAGGTTTTGAAAAAACTAAGAGAATTTTTTTTTTTGTGACAACAGAGATGAACATCAGAAATTATGATTATAGAAATTTTAGAAAATCATCGATATCAATGAAGTAAATGTATAATCGTAGTTTAGTAATTCGTTAATCTGTGTACTATAATACTAATTTAGAATTGGATGAATATGTTTGTTCTTCTCTCAATTAATGATAATATAAAGTTGTAATAATTGATAATTTAGTAGAAGGTCATATATTGAAAGCCTCAGGCTTCTTTTAGAAATGATTTTATATACGATTTTGCTAAACAAACAAGCTAAAATATACGTTAAAACCATGATATATTATTAATACAACTTAAGAAAAATCTAATCAACAAACTGCAGAACACTTCTTGAATGGATTGTATTCAATAGATAATCTTTGATTAAAAAATGGCGTAGTGGATTTGAAGAAAAATTTTGATGTAGAGAAAATCAAAAAATCAGAGAGAAAATAGAAAACAACAAAACAAACACCAATAAAACATACGATCACTAGGATATACCATATAATATCATGTTTGGGTTAGGTAAATTGCTTTATGTTATTGTATTAACTATAAATGGAATTGCTATTCTAAGTGAAGATAGATTTTTAAATAGAATAGGTTGGGGATCAACAACAAGTTCAAATAATAATAATATACAAAATCAATTTAATCAATTTAGTACTGGATTAGATTCAAGTGAAGGTTCAATTAAAACAAAATTAATCAATCTAATTAGTGCCGTTCGTACTTTAATGAGGATACCTTTAATTGTTGTAAATATTGCTATCATAGTTTATGAATTAATATTGGGATAAATAACGTCAAATACGTAAGAGTTAGTCTGAGAATTAGTTTACTATATATCATTTTGAATTATAAATTAAATATACACATATATATATTACAACTTTGAACTTTTAAATAAGTTCATTTTTCTTTTCTCTCCATTTTTATGATTCTTCTTCGTGTTTAAGTTCATGTGTTGGAGAACCACTTTGACTTTGTAATCTATCTCTTGATTTTTTAAATAATTCTTCTTGTTGCCTTAACAATTCTTCTTCACTTAAACCTGAATTTTGGAATTTATTATTTCTTTTTTCTTTACCTTTTAATAATTCTTTATGTTCACTTAAAATTTTATTTATGATTTCCAAATAATTATTAAAATCTAATTCTTCTAATGCTTTAACAACATGATCCGACGCTATAGTTTTCTTAGCTTCTTTTTCTGCAATATCATTCAGTTGAGTACTTAGCATCATTATAAATTCAATACTACATTCTGTTATAGCTTCTCTAGCTTCTTTTGATATTGCAATATCTTTTGGTAATATTTCAGCAATAATTTTTTGAACTGTTGCTTTAGGTAATGATAAATCTTCTGAATTTGCCCCTGAATATTCTGACATGACTAATTAAAAAAGATGAAATGGTGATTAATAACCAATATATTATATGTTGATGTTGTGGGTTGTCTGATTTATAGTTTTGAAATTATAAATTTCTCAGAAGTTTAAATTCGCTCCATCAGAAAAAACGAAAAAACGAAAAAGCTACAATATTTTTTTTTTTTTTATTATAGATATTTTTTTTATTACTATATTATTTACAATTCCAATAATAATCATTCAATTAACTGGAACATCATTAGAATTATGAAATGTTTCAACTTTACTTTCACGTAATGAACCATCAGGTAATTTATAAGCAGATTTAAATTTCATTAATAAATCAACTTTTGAATAATCATTTTTAGGATCAATAAAATTAGCTAAACATTTAGTAAAATTAATTGGATCTTCAGTTGATATATGATGACCAGTATTAAATCTTTGAAAAGTTATATTTGTAAAAAAATTATCAAATGCATTAATATATTCAGGTTTAACAAAATCACTATATTTACCAAACATAACTAATACAGGATTTTTAAATTTTTCATTTGGTATATTTGGCCATTCACCCATTGTACTAATTATATCATGTTTAAAAAAATTCATTACAGGAATTTTAAAAGCTTCTTTTTTTTGTTTATGTATAGGTATTTCATCAAGATCTTTATTTCTTAAAATTAAATTACTTTTAATTAACAGTCTATTTTCAGGTGATGATTCAACAGTTTTTAAATATTCATCAATTTTACCTAATTCTGTAATTTTTAAATATCCATCACTTGAACTTTTATAAGTTATTGAATTATTTTCAATATGACACATTGCTTTTAAATTTGAATAAAATTCTTTTTCTAATTTCATATTATGTGGTGTATTATCAACAACAACTAATTTCTCTATTAATGAAGGATATAATAAAGAAACTAACATTGCAACTTTTGCACCCATTGAATGACCAACTAATATACAATTTTTCCATCCACGATCTTTAATAAATTTATTTACATCATAAGCCATTTGTGAATAAGTATGTGGTAATACATGAGGTGAAGATCCATGATTTCTTAAATCAACTGAATAAACAGGTAGATCTGTTAATCGATGAATTTCTCTACCACAACTACTAAATGTTAATTTAGATCCAAATAATCCATGTAAAAATAATACTGGGGTTTTATCTTTTTCAATAATTGTATTTGATGGCATTAATGGTTTCCATGTTAAATCTATATTTTCAATAAATGGTAAATCTTTAATTTTATCAATATCAAGTGTAGAGTTATACCTTTTGGGTATTAGTGTTATACTTCGAAATTTGAACATTGGTAAATGGTGTAGTAGTTGGTTGTTAATTTAATTTTTTCTTTTTTTTCAAGACAATTTTGTGACAATTATTTTTGATCTCGTATAAAACATAATATATTAAAATTCTGTACAAAATTAAGAGGAAACTATTTAAAAAATCTAATTATTACCCATTACTTTAAAATTAACTAATTATTATTACCACCTTGATTATTTCTATTATTCATGAATTGATTTAACATTGGATTATTCATTAAATTTGATAAATCTGGACCATTTTCACCACCTAAACCTAAATTTTCAGCCATTTGACGTACAGCAGGATTATTAAATAAATTTTGCATAGCTTCTGGATTTGACATCATTTCTTGAGCTGCTTGCATAAGTTGAGGATTATTCATCATATCAGAAAAGTTTGGCATACCACCGGCACCACCAGCACCACCAAACATACTACTTAAATCTGGCATACCACCAGCAGCAGCACCGGCACCAGCAGCACCAGCACCAGCAGATCTAGTTGATGATGAATCGTCGGTTGTTGTAATTGAATTTTCTAAATCTTCTTCAACTCTTTTTTTAGCAGTTTCATAACCTTTTCTCATAGCATCTGATTTATTATCACCTTCAGCATCTAAACCTTTTTTATAAGCTTCCATAGCACCTTTAGCATCACCAGAAGCATATTTTGCTAAACCTAATCTTGAATAAGCTTTTGAAAAATCTGGATTTAATTTAATTGCATCTTCAGCATCATTTATAGCTTTATCATGTTTTGCTGATGATGAATAAGCAGCTGCTCTATTAGATAAATAAACAACATTACTTGGATCTAAACCAATTGCTTCAGTATATTTTTCAATAGCTTTAGGATAATCTTTTAATGCCATAGCTCTATTACCTTCAACTTTTAATTCATCAGCTTTTGCTTTAGTTTCAGCATCAACTTCAACAGCTTTAGTTTTAGTTGATGATGGTTCAGATTCAGTTGAACTTGTAGTTGGAGCAGTACTTGGACCTGATCCTGATTTTATTAATTCTTGTAATGATTTACCACCAAAAACTTTAGCATCACCTTCTGAACTAACTTCAAAAGCATCAGCAATACAATCAATAGCTACATCCATTGATTCGACATAATCTTCAGCAATATCTTTATTTTTAACGGAAGCTTTTAAAAAGTTAATAATTGATAATGCAATATCTTTGTTTGAGGCACTCATATTGATTTATGGTTTGTTGAAACGTGTCAGTGAAAATTTAATAGTGGAGTAATTTTTCTATTTTTTTTTTTCATCTTTTTTTAGTGGAATCGAAGAAAGAAAGAAAGAAGGCAAAAAAATTTTTTTATGGAAGCGGCCCCAAATAAAAATCGTTGGTATTTTTCCAGGTCGAGAACGTTCTACGATTGTAGCCGCTTAATTATCAAGAATTAATTATTTACGCAAGTATTTATTTTTGTACTTTTTAACCTAAATATTTTATTTATAAACCCTTTTTTTGTATTCTTGTTTTCCCTTTTTGTTTTAATTTATATAAAACTTTTGATAATTCAACATTATCTTGTTTTCGATTTCTAATTTCATCTTTAATATACATTTTAACACCAAATCTTAAAAATTCAGTTCTAAATTTTAAAAAATTAGAAATTTCAGCAGCTATTATTTCATGTTGATATTTTAAATCTAAATTTAATTTCATTATTTGTTTAACATTTTCTAATTTTTCAACATTTAAATTTTTATATTTAATTTTTTTACTTGTACCAAAATTAAAAAATCCATTATCATCTTCCAATTCACTTTCAGGTAATGGATTAATTGAAAATGAACTATCTCTTCTTGTTAAAGCTTCTGTTGGCAGTTGTTCAACTTCTTCTGGTTTTATAGTTGGTTCCATTTCTTTTAATTCCAGGTTTATGTTACATATAATATGATATAATTCTTTCCATAATTTAATATCAATTAATAATTTTTGAATATTTTTTAAAAGTTCATCACTTATTGTAATTATCCAATTTATATATTCACGAAATGTTTTTAAACTTGCACATTGATCATTAATTTCAGGTACTTGAATAGTTGTACAAAAAATATTTTCATCATTATATTTATTCATCATTATATATTGAATATTTTTTAAATCAATTTGTTTTAATTCTCCAATACTTGTTAATTTATTTAATTTATTTAATAATGCAGTATATTTTAGTAAATCATTTAATGAAAAATCTAAAAAAAATTCAATTTCTTGAATTTGATTTAATTTATATTTAACTTCACCTAATTTACGTTTTTGATGTTCAATTGATTCCATTACTTTTTGTTTTTGTTCTAAAATCAGTAAATTCTCTTTTGAACTTTCAGTTAAAAACAGTTTAAAAAATCCAACTCTATTAATATTATTTTGATATACTAAACTTTGAAATAATAAATTAAAATTTTCAATTAATCTATTAATTTTAACTTTCAGAAACATTGGTGTAGTTGACATACCCATTGAATAATTTTTAAAAAATGTTTCTTCATCTGGAAATGTAGTTGATTGATTTCTTAATTTTGTTAAATATAATAATTGTTTTAAATTACTTAATGTTTTATAATTACAATAATTTTTACTATTTTTAAAAAATATTAACCAATCTTTATTATTTTGATCATATTTACCATTTAATGCAACAACATCTTCATTAGCAGTTTTTGGAAAATAATTTTGAATATAAAAATCAAATATAATTTTTTCAATATGTTGAAATTGTTTTGTTTTTAAAGATTTTAATGCCAGAAAACTTAAATAATCTAATACATTATAAAAATTTTTATGATCTTCAAATAAAAAATCAAGTCTATCATCTTTTAATATTTCTTTTAAATTATCTAATCTATTATATTTAACATATAACATTAATGGTGTTAAACTTTTTTTATTTAATTGATTTACATTAATTAAATTATTTTCATTTGTTAATAATTCAGTTTCAGGAATACCTTTTAAAATAATATGTAATAAAGTATTTCCTGATTTATCAATATGTTTATCAAAATCAACTCCATTAACACCATATTTTTTATAAACACTATCAAGTCCAGTTTTAACAAGTTCAATATATTTTGGATGATCATAACATCGACAAAGACTAAATAATGGAGTATGAGAATTATTATCTTTTAATTCCCAATCAATTAAATGACCAATTCTTGGAATTAATTCATAATTATGAAATAAATAATGACCAATACTTCTACCAGAATTATCAGTTGAATTAAAATACATAATTTGTTCTTCTAAAGTTCCATTTTCAAGTATAATAGAAACTAAATCATCCATAATTTTATAATCAGATTCTTCAATTAATGCACAAGTTAATAAATTTTGATTTGAAATTATATTTTTATCAAAAAAAATATCATCTATTGATATCCAATTTAAATTCAGATTCATTAATAAATTATAAATTTCAAAATTTTTAGATTTAATTGCAAACATAAAACAACTTTCACCATCAATATTTCTACTTTTCATAAAATGATTATCTGGTAATTGATCTTGATATTGATTTTGAACTGATTCAACAATTTCTTCAACTTTTTTAACATCATTATTATTTATAGCATTCCATAATTCAAAATTTTTTTGAGAATTTTCAATTAATTCCATATAACCAGTTTCTGGATTTGAAAAATGATATAATACAGCATCTAAATTACTCATTATATAACTAAAATGTCCATCATTACTATGATCTATTGAATTAAAATTTTTAATATAATAAATATGAGCTTCTAAATTATTAATTTTTGAATGTACAATAACCATAATTAATAAACCAATTAAAGTATCAGCACTTATAATTAAATTAGTTTTACCTTTGGTTAATAATTTAAAAACATTGAAAACAATTTCAGTTTTCATCGTCAGATTTGTTATTGATGAATCAGATAATTTTTCAAATTCTTGTATTGCTAAAGAAACTCTTTCTTGTAATTCATTTAATTGCCAAGGTTTATCAACAGGTACATCTAATTGATTTAATGATAAACAAGATAATTTTTCATATTTTTCAATAGTTAAAATTTTAATTGCTTCTTTATCATAAATTTCTTTATCATCATCAGGACAATTAAATTGAAAAATTAATTGTGACCATAATAAATCATATAAATTTAATTCAACATATTCATGAACTAATTTATTTAAATCTATACCTGGAAACATACTAATTATATGATTAATTAAATTATAAGTTTGTTCACTATTTGGATTTTCAATTTTAACACTATCCAGTATTATATTAAAAGCTTCTTGTAAAATTTTTTGAAATTCAATTTTTATATTAATTAATTTTTTTCTAATATTATATCTTAAACCTCTAAATTGATAATTATTATGATGAAATAATCTAAGAAATTTATCACTTACAGCTTTTGATAATAATGGGAAACTTCTTAATAATTTTTCAAATGTAATTGTATTAACATCTGTTTTTGTAGTTGTAATTGATGAATCATTACTTCTTGGTAATGGAGGTAATAATTTTATTGGTGGAATACTTCCAAATAATGTACTTTCAATATAAATAATCATATATTTACTACCTTTTGGAAAATAATCACAGAATGAATTAAAATACAGTATTGATGCAATTTTTAATTTTAAACTTCTTTTAAAACCTTTTCCAGTATATATCATACCATTTTTAATTAAAATTTGTTTATTACTTAAAGTATTATAAATTACCAGTTGTTCTTTTGATATTGGGGCTATGGTTGACGATACTGGTTGATTTGATCTAATTATATGAGATTTTATAAAATCTTCATTATTATAACATAATTCTTTTAATAAAACTTTTGAATTTGAATTTTCAGTAGAAGGATCAAAATATTCATTTAATATATATGCTGAAGGAACTAATAAAGTAAATTGATTATGATTTGATTTTAATTCTTCAACTACACTTTTAAAAGGAGGTTTTAAAGAATTTGGATTATTAAATATACAATTTAAAAATGGATTATATAATATCGGTAGATGTGAAATGGGTTTATATTGTTGATTTGGTGCCATTACTTTTGTATTATATCATTATTAAATTGATTGGATAGATGAATTATAAAAATTGAATCGTTAGAGTTAGATTGATTTGTTGTAATATTACAACTGTAACATTTTTTTTTTTTTGCTCGTTGTGAATGCGAATCCTGTGTTATTATGAATGCGTTTACTATGAATAAATACACCAAACCAACAAACTAATTAATTGACAATAATAGTTGTATGAATGATATATTTAAACTATGTATTCAATTTTTTGAATATATTAATATCTAGAATATGGTATGGATAATTTTTTAATTAGTTAAAATATAATAGTAGCAATATAAAAATAATAATGAACTCCGCTAAAGTATTATTTACCCCATTTATCAAAATATAACAAAGAGCCTTATCAAAATATACAATTTCCAGGAGTTTAGAACTTTAATTACTCATATCAATTTACATCTGAATATATCTATCGCCTTATATTCTATTTAAATGATATCAGATCCTCAATAAAATTGAAATCCCGAAGAAACCTAGATAATAATCATAAAATTTTTTTTGGAAAACCTCATCTTAATATACTTGATAAATAATTACTAAAATAGAATATAAAAAGAAATAATCATTCAATAGAACATCACAGAATCTAGAATATATATATATCCCAACTGTATTAGTTTTATCTCTATGGAGAATCTCTTTGATAAACTCTTTATTAGGAAATACCGCTTAAATTAATCACCCTCAATGTATTGTTGTTTGGATGTATGCAGTTGTGGAAAAGCCCATCGAAAACAAAAAAAAAATAAACCTTATCTCTCTCATTTCTATATATAGTGCCGCGATCAGCGCAAGGTAGCACAAACTACTACATTACATTATCAATCGAATCAAAAGACAATGAATTTAAATTGATATATGATATTATATATAAATCTTAAAGAGCCCTTACTTTTTTTTTTACATTGACAGTTTTTTCCATTATTCTTATTATTTCTTGGCTTTGGCAACAAAATGAAAGCTATTAAATCAAGAACAGAAGATCATTTACATAATGTATTATCACATAGGTCTGAAATTAGATCTATAGATCCTCAAAATAACGCAGGTGATGTCGAATTATTAGCACAGATTGGTTATAAACAAGAATTAGATCGTCATTATAGTACTTTACAAGTATTTGGTATAGCATATTCTATTATGGGTTTATTACCAAGTATTTCATCTACATTAGCATTAGGTTTAGAAGCTGGTCCAGCTGGTTTAGTTTGGGGTTGGTTTTTAGCTGGTATATTTATTATGTGTGTTGGTTGTTCATTAGCTTTTATGGGTTCTGCTATACCTACAAGTGGTGGATTATATTATTATGCTAATTATTATTGTCCTGATTCAATTAGAGTTCCTTTTAGTTTTTTAATTGGTTGTTCAAATTCTTTAGGTTTAATTGGTGGTTTATGTAGTATTAGTTATGGTTTCGGTACTGAAATTTTATCAGCTGTTTATATTTCAAAAGATGGTGATTTTGAAATTACAAATGCAAGATGTTATGGTATATTTGTTGCATGTGTTGTTACAAATGTTATTATTTGTTGTTTAGCTACAAAATATGCTGCTACTTTACAAACTGTATCAATTTTTATAAATACTTTTTTAATTTTATTATTTATAATTGCTGTTCCAGCTGGATTTGCACATGGTTTTAACAATCGTGGATTTATTTTTAGTAATTTTGAAAATGCAAGAAATTATCCAACATTATGGTCATTTGCATTAAGTTGGCAACCTGCTGTATGGACTATTGGATCATATGATTCACCAATTCATTGTGCAGAAGAAGCTAAAAATGCTCAAAGATCAATTCCAATTGGTATTTTAGGATCAATTGGTGTTTGTTGGATTGTTGGTTGGATTATATGTATTGTTTGTTGTGCATGTATTAAAGATGGTGATGTATCAAGAATTTTAGAATCTGATACTGGTTCAGCAATGGCTCAAATTATTTATGATGCTTTAGGTAAAAAATGGGCAGTTGCTTTTATGTCTTTAATTGCTGTTGGTCAATATATGATGTCTATTTCTATAATGATTGCTTTATCAAGACAAGTTTGGTCATTTGCAAGGGATGATGGTTTACCAATTGTTTATAATTATGTTAAATATGTTGATCCAAAAGTTAAAACTCCTGTACGTGCAAGTATTTTTGCTGGTTGTTTAGGATTAATTTTAGGTTTATTAGTATTAATTAATGGTACAGCAGGTAGTGGAGCATTATTTTCATTAGCTATTGTTAGTCAATCATTTTCATTTGGTTGTCCTGTTCTTTTAATAATTTTACCATATGGTAGAAAATTATTTAAAAGAGGTCCATTTTATTTTGGTGATAAAATAAGTACTGCAATAAATGTTGTAACTGTTGGTTGGACATTATATATTATTGTTGTTTGTATGTTCCCAGATAATGTTCCAGTTAATGAAGATACTATGAATTATACAGTTGTTATAAATCTTGGAGTTTGGATCTTATCTTTAATTTATTTCTTTGCTTGGGGTTATAGATCTTATACTGGTCCAAAATCTAATCTTGATGCTGATTATATTGAAGGAACCCCAATTCCTGCAATGGATGAAGTCTTATCGGAGAAAGCTTAAAAAAAATAGAATAAAAGTTTAGCCGATCCGTTTACTAAATTTTCATGTATATATATATAGAACTTACTTATCTCGGTAATATAATGATTTTTTTTTGGGAAACTCAATCCTTTTGACATATTTTTTTCAACTAGGAAACTCAATCCTTGTTGATATAACTTGTTAATAGTTCATTGATAAAGAATTAGAAGATAAATAGATAAAAAGATAAAAAGTTTAAACATTTTTAAGATAAATAAGTTCTTTTAAATGTCAATTGAAATGTGTCAACGCCCCACTTCAGAGGTGGTTTGTAGAAATACATAAAATAAAATAAAATAAAATAAAACCTTCAAAAACTTTTTCTTGTTTAATTTTATTAAAATGCCTTCCCAATTAATTTAGTTTTTTTTTTTGGGTTGGTAGAATAGTCTAATTTTTGCATATGGGAATTTACACGATGGGGGATGGTGGTCAAAACTTAAACCCTTTGAAACTTTAGACTTCTATTGTTTAATTATTATTATATATTTATTTGAATAGAGTGGCACTAATTAATCTATTGATGGATCCAATATATTCGACAATTAAAAGTTTAAATAAGAAAACATCTACTTTGGTTCATACGATATGAAAAATTGATTTGGCACCAGGGAGGTTCTGAGGTTCTGTTTCTTGAGTAATTTAATTTTGTTTTTGGTGATTGTGCTGCCCCGGTCGCACTAAAAAGAAATTTTAATTAATTACATTTTGAACGTTTTTCTGAAATAGAACGTTCTGTCTTGCCTTTGTTACCAAGAAAATCCTCCACAATCACATCCATATCCCCTGCTTGCCTGTCTGTACTTTGAGGAATCTGTCTGTATAATTATGCATTTAAATTGAAATTGAAATTCTATTTTTATTTCAATTGGTTTTCTGTTTTGATCCCTTATCTTTAAACAAGGTTTTTGACTTCAAGTCTAAAAATATACTAATAATTCATTAGTAATTTTTAATTCAATTTAATTTGTTAAATATTTTGCTCACCACAACTCAAGATTCGCAACCATATAACCATAACCACAACAATGAAAATTTTTATTTCATACAATAGAATACAATATACATACATATTCACATTTACATTTCGCTCTTTTTCTTTGGCAGTATTTTGTATTCTATTGTTATTATTATTATATAAAAATTTTTCAATTTTTAATTAAACTCTAAAAAAATAATTAAAAGTCTAAATTATCCTTGAAACTAATTCACAAAATTGAAACTTAAGTGTCAAGTTCTTTATCAATTATAGTTAAACGTATGATAATAATAATAATAAAAAAGTGAAAAGTTTGTTATCTAATCAAAAAGATAAAAGGTTAATGGAAATCGTCCCCCGAATTATCAACTGTGTCAAGATGTACAATACAATATAATATAATACAATACATAATCGTTTACGATTCTATTCTACGAATATTTTGAAAGGTTGAATAAAAGAAAAATTTGGTGAAAATAGAAGAAAATAAAAAAAGAAATATTGCATAAACCTTATTTTGGAATATTATTGCGATTCCAGCAAATTGAATTGAAACGTTGGTATCGAAATCTATAACTCACTAGAAAAAATAATAATAGTAATAAAATAAAAAAAAAAACTTCTTTACTGCAAAAGCTTATCTATTTGATACTTTTTTTTTTTTAACTTTATTTTTTAAATTGAAATAAAAAAATTTATATATAACCATAAGTATATTTCCAATTTTATAAAAAATTCTAATTCAATGAATTAACCAAATCATTAAATCCAAAAAATGAGCAATACCTTAAGATCCCGAACAACTGAAGATCATCATCATCATTTGCATCATAATTTATCACCTATAAAATCACCAATTAGAAATATTGATCCTCAACATCATGATGGAGATGTTGATTTATTAAATCAAATTGGTTATAAACAAGAATTGAGGCGTCATTATAGTACTATTCAAGTATTTGGTATAGCATTTTCAATTATGGGTTTAGTACCAAGTATTTCATCAACTATGATAGTTGGTTTAGAATCAGGACCTGCCGGATTAGTTTGGGGTTGGTTTTTATCAGGTATATTTATATTAATTGCTGGTACTTCAATGGCTTTTATGGGTTCTGCCATTCCTACAAGTGGTGGATTATATTATTATGCTAATTATTATTCACCAGATTCTATTAGAGTTCCATTAAGTTTTCTTTCTGGTTGTTT
The DNA here is from genome assembly GCA_030582535.1 of Insectozyma bohioensis. NCBI lineage: Eukaryota > Fungi > Ascomycota > Pichiomycetes > Serinales > Debaryomycetaceae > Insectozyma > Insectozyma bohioensis. The sequence goes on along the minus strand of JAKTXL010000100.1, from coordinate 35,377 downwards.
AAATTCTTTAGGTTTAATTGGTGGGATATGTAGTATTAGTTATGGTTTTGCTGTACAAGTTTTATCAGCTGTATTTATTTCAAAAGATGGAAATTTTGATATTACACCTGCTAGATGTTATGGTATTTTTGCTGCATGTGTTGTTGCTAATGCTATTATATCATGTTTTACAACTAAACATACAGCAAAATTACAAACAATATCAATTGTTGTTAATGTATTTTTAATTTTATTATTTATTATTGCTGTTCCAGCTGGTGTTGGTCATGGTTTTAATGATCGTGGATTTATTTTTAGTAATTTTGAAAATTCAAGAAATTATCCAACATTATGGTCATTTGCATTAAGTTGGCTTCCTGCAATATGGACAATAGGCGCCTATGATTCGACTATTCATTGTTCAGAAGAAGCTAAGAATCCTCAAAGAGCTATACCAATTGGTATTTTGGGATCAATATCTGTTTGTTGGATTATTGGTTGGATTATTTGTATAGTAAGTATGGCATGTGTTAAAAATGGTGATATTGCATCAGTACTTGATTCACCAACTGGTTCACCAATGGCTCAAATTATTTATGATGCATTAGGTAAAAGATGGGCTATTGCATTTATGTCATTAATTGCTGTTGGTCAATATCTTATGTCAATATCAGTTATGATTGCAGCTTCAAGACAAATTTGGTCATTTGCAAGAGATGATGGTTTACCAATTGTACATAATTTTGTTAAAGTTGTTAATCCAAAAATTCAAGTACCTTTAAGAGCTACTATATTTTCTGCTATAATTGCATGTATTGAAGGTTTACTTGTTTTAATTGGTCCTGCTGGTTCAGGTGCTTTATTTACTTCTGCTGTTACAGTATCTGTTACTGCAAATGGTATCGCAAGTTTAATGGTTTTTTTACCTTATGGTAGAAAAAAATTTAAAAATGGTCCATTTTGGTATGGTTATTATTTAAGTAATTTTATTAATTTAACAACTGTTTGTTGGTATCTTTTTGTTATTATAATATGTGTTTTTCCTGATAATGTTCCTGTTGATAAAAATACTATGAATTATACTGTTGTTATTTATATGGGATTTATTATTCTTTCATTGATTTACTTTTTTGTTTATGGTTATAGGAAATATAGTGGTCCAAAATCTAATCTTGATGATATTTCAAGTATGGAAAGTGAAAGTATACATAATGTTGAAGAAGTTATAAATGTTAAAGTTTAGAATAGAATTTAGAAATATACACGTTATTAGAATTTAAAATCATTAGTATTATTATTATTAAAATTATATGAACATTATTTACTATTAAAAAATTGTATATATATATATCGACTTGAAACGTTTTTTTTTTAAAAAAAAACAAACATAAACATAAAAACATAAAAACATCATCTCTAAATATCTTTTTTAGTTTCTTTATCTATAGATTCTTCTTCTTTTATAATATCTTCTTCTTTTTTAGTTTTTGGACCAGTTCTTGATTTTTTAGCTAAAAATTCTTTATATTTAGTTAAAGTAATATGACTTTGTAATTCTTTATATTCATTAATAAATTTATATTGAGTATTATTAAAAACATCCCAAAATGTGAAAAAAGGTTGAGAAAAATTATTTTTAATACCCCAAATTTGATGATGAATATCATGATAAACTGAATTATTTGGAAATATAATTTGGAAAATATCAAAAGGTAATTTATAACCACAATGATCATCAACAGTTTTTAAAGTTGCAAAAGTATATAATAATACACATTCACGATGAGTTAAACCAGTTGTTAATGAAGCAACACCAGTACCTAAAGTATCTAAAAGAAAACCTTCAATTGGATCATTATATAAAGCACCAAATGCATAAGGTACATATAATCTATGATGTCTTGAATGAAATTTTCTATATAAAGTTTTATTAACATGCATAATACGATGTAACCAATATTGCCATGAATCAATTATAGTAATAGCAATAATTAATTTAATTAAAGAATAACCATACATATAACCAAAATAAATTAAATTATCGGGTATATAATCAGGTAAATTTTGTTTTAAATTCCACATTTCATACATTTCAAAACCAGTTTGAGGAGTTGCATCAAAATAAAATACAACTAAACCAACAATAGTTTGAATAATATGTTGAAAAATAACATCTCTAATAACTTCATTCATTGTAACTTTATTTCTTTTTAATTCTTCTTCACTTGGATGTATTCTATATTTTTCAGCCAATTCATAAACATCAATTAAATGAAAAAACATTGAATAACTCCAATAAGCTATAATTGGAGCCATTAAAGCTAGTATACCATCTGGTATCCCAGGTATTAAATCTGGTTTTCTAGTAATAATAATAGTATCAACATTAAAAGTTGGTTGAGCAAGTATGGTTGAAAAATTTTTTGAACTCATAATGGGATATTAAATGAATGAATTATAAATAATATATGCAAATTAAAATTAAAATTATAAAAAAAGTATTAATAAACTGAAAAAGTTTGGGGAGGAATAGTAGGATATAAAAGAATGATTATAGTTGATATTTATAAATAAAAATGAATATAATATTGGGTATGGTATAATAATATTAAACAATATATTATTGTAGATAAGTTAATATATGTATTTATTTAGTTTAGTATTTGGTTTTGGTTTGTTTATATTCTGAAAAGTGGGATGATGAAAAGATGGTTGTTTATTTATTTCTAAGAAAATTGAAATATGTATAATAAACAATTTTTTTGTCTTGTCTTCTGGTGATTCTGATAAATTTTTTATTTATGTTTTTAGTATGAGAAGAACAAAGAAAAGAAAAAAGAAACGAAAAACAAAGACAAACAAAACAACAAAAAAAGAAATTTGGACTGACTGTAATTTAATTTTAATTAGGCGTAAAAAAATAAAACAAATAGGAGACAAAGGATGTGAAAAATTTATGAGCAATAATCGATTAATTGAATTTATCTTAAACGGGAATTGCTTCCTCTTATTTCGTTCATTTTCGTCTGTTCGGTTTAATCTCATAATTAACTAATTTACCTTATTATATTATTATTACTATTCAAACTATAAATCTAAGTTAATGGAAGAATAATCCCAATGATCAGATTATATATCCGTCTACTTTTTTTTATTATTTTATTTTATTTATTTTTTTAATACCAATTCTTCTTTCGTGTCGTGGTGTTATTGTCGCGTCACTTTTGAAGATTTCTAAAAGAGAACAATAACAACCCATTTTAAGGTACAATACAAAGGCCCATAGCCTGTTGTATAAAAAATATCGACTAACATTCAATCATTTAATGATTATTCATCTATAAAAGGTAACTTAAATAGATCTCAACAGTTGTTCGTTCTTTTGTAAATTTCCATCTAACACTTTTTCTGTTTTAGAAATTTATTTTTATGGCTGCAATATGCATAGTCACCTTAGTAAATATGAGAATGACTTAATACATTAATTAATTAACAATTGCCTTGATAATTTATATATTTTGTAATGACTTTACAAATCAACATTATTAGAATCTATCAACTTCTTAAACATATATGAAAATTGAAATAATTGTATGGATATTATCATTGAACCTATTTTGGTGTGAAAGTATGTGTTAGATTCACCAATTTTATTTTCTCTTGTTATTTTTTTTTTTTTTGATTGATTGATTGATTTTGTTGTCTCTCTATCACCACTATCAAATCATTTAATTAACAATGTCAAAAAAAATTAGTGGAGATGATATATGGAAGAATAATGTAGAAAAAATAGTAAGTTTTAAAAATATAATAATATCATTACTAGAAATTAAATACTAACAATTATTCTAGAATGCTGAATTATTTACATTTACTTATGGTTCAATAGTATCACAACTATGTCGAGATTTTCCAAATAATTATCATGAAGTAAATAATCAATTAGATAAAATGGGTTATAATATAGGTATAAGATTAATAGAAGAATTTTTAGCTAAAACAGGAGTTAAAAGATGTCCAAATTTTAAAGAAACAGCAGATATAATAACAAAATTAGGTTTTAAAATTTTTTTAAATATTCAACCAACTATTGAAAATTGGTCACAAGATGGTAAATCATGTTCATTAATTATACCTGAACCAAATCCTTTAACTGAATTTGTTGAATTTCCAATTATAGATAATAATAATAATAAAATTGGTAAAGAATTATGGTATTCACAAATTTTATGTGGTGTATTAAGAGGTGCTTTACAAATGGTTCAATTAGATTGTGATGTTAATTTTATTAAAGATGTTTTAAAAGGGGATGAAAGAACTGAAATTAGATTAAAATTAAATAAAATTTTAAAAGATGAAGTACCAGCTGGTGAAGATTAAAATATATTTAAATAAAATAAAATACATATATATTTGAAATTATTAACTATACAAATTCAACTCTTGTATTTGAAGATTCAAGATCAGTTATATCAGTAGATTCTTCAGTATATTCTTCAGTATTTTCAGTAGTTGTAACTAATGTTGAAATTTCAGATTGTGGTTTATTTTTCTTTTTAAATATTCTAGGAATTGAAGAAGTTCCTTGATTATTACCTTTAATCACTTTATATATTGAATAACCTACAAAACTTATTAGAATTGTAAATGCAACTCCTAATATTCCTACCATCGGTCCAAGTGCCCACCAAACACTTCCATTATCATCAATATCACTAGAGTCACTATCTGATCCTTGGAAATTACCAGTTGTATTAATTGGTTGATTCATTGATATTAATTAATTGATAAAAGAATTTATTTTTGATTTTATCTTATCGTTTTATGTTTTCTTTTTAACCAGTTCATGTATCTTAATGCATCCTTTTTTACAGGGAAAAAGTTTTACTCTAACAAATTATGTATATATATATATATATTTTATTTTTCTATCTCTATCAATTTAATCTATTTAATTTTTTTTCATAACATCTTAAGCTAATGGTTTTCCTAAAACTCTTTGTTCTGGATCAGCTTTAATTTCTTCACCATAGAAAGGATAAGTATTATAACCATAATCAAAAGGACTATAAAAAGTTGATCTATCATAAGAATTTAAACTTAAACCATTTTCAATTCTTTTTGGTAAATCAGGATTTGCAATAAAATGTCTACCAAATCCAACTATAGTTCTATCATCTAAATCAACATCATGAATAATTTGTTTCCAATTATTATCAGAATCATAAGTATAATTTCCACCTCTTAATAATATACCTTTCCAAGTATTTGTAAAAAATTTAACATCAGCTTCTGTTGCTGAACCATCTGGTCCATATCTACCATCAGCTAAATTAACATAACCTAATGGTTTACCATCATCTGATCTTTTTTGTAATTGTTGAGCAATATATAAATAATCTTCTTCAGCTGTTGGATTAATACCAGGAGTTTGAAATCCATTAAATGGTGATAATCTTAAAGATAATTTTTTTGAATCAATTATAGTTGATAAATGATCAATAACTTCAAATAAAAATCTTGATCTATTTTCAATTGATTTACCACCATATTTATCAGTTCTTTGATTAATTTCTGGATGAATAAATTGTTCAAATAAATACCCATTAGCAGCATGTAATTCAATAAAATCAGCTCCTGCAACATCAATAGCTAATTTAGCAGCATTTGTATATTGATTATAAATTAAATCATTAATATCATCTTGAGTTAAAGATTTAATTTGATTATTTGCTTCAATTGCTTCTTTTTCAGCTTTTTCATGTTCATAATTTTCACTTGGTCCAGTTAATGGTAAATTATGATTTTTTAATAATTTTGCATTACCAACTCTACCTAATGCCCATAATTGTAAAGAAATTGAACCACCAACAGAATGAACAGAATTTATAATATCTTTCCATGCATTAGCTTGTTTATCATTAAAAATACCTGGAACATTTGGATATATACCTTGATTTAATGAAATTAATGTAGCTTCTGTAACTATTAATGAACCTGATTTGGCTCTATCTGTATAATATTGTTTCATTATATCAGTTGGAATATGTTCATTAAGAACTGCTCTATTTCTTGTTGTTGGTAAATGAGCAATTCTATTTTTTAAAGTAACATTACCAACAGTAATTGGTTTAAATAAATTTGATGATTTAATTGAAGTAGACATTTTTAATGGATGTTAAGCGATGATGATAATATTAACAAAAAAAATATAAAACGGGTCATGATGGAAAATTGTGGTTGTATTTATATTTTCAACGTTTATATTATTTTTTTTTTCAATGGTTTCGCAATAAATGTGGTATTACTAATCTGGAACCTTGGCTTGCCATTGCAAAAACAAGAAATAATAATCAAATTAAGTGAATGTAATAATTTTTATTTTATTTTATTTTTTTTCTTTGTTTTTCTAATTTTTTAGTAACCGTTACGGTATTCAATCAATTATTGAATAGAAAATTATACGAATCATAGAAATATAGACGTAATTTTTATTTGTTAGTAGATTCCATGTAAGGACTTATGTCCGAAAATTACCTCATTTGGAATTAAATGCAGATCTGATTACAAACAACAAAAAAATCAGATTACGATGAGCTTTCTTTAAAAAGAAATGTGTGGTCAATATGATTATGATACCATCTACCACCATCCCAAACTAAAATGGTTAGTTTTTAGTTTAGTATGATGTAATGAACGACTAATAATTTTGTAATAAAAACCACAACCATAATATAGTATATTTCTTTTTCTTGTTTAAATTAATCATTTTTTTCAATATATTTAGAATTAGTAAAATAAATTTCATTTATTAATATAATCCTCATCTTCCTCGATGTTGTAATATATAGAAATGATGAATTACAAGCCTCAATATTAATTAATGTTTAGGTTGAAGAAATAAGTACTACGTGTTAAATATAAATGAGACATAACATTTGGTTACATTTACATTTACATTTACATCAGATTTGATGATATGATATCATAATATAATAGAACTTTATATGTCTTGGTTTTGTTTTGAGGATCTATCCTTAAATACGGAGTGAATGGATTCTATTTTTCTGTTGTCAAAGAAAAGAAAAAGTCGAAGGAAAGGAAAGATGGAGAGAGAGAGAGAGAAACAAAGAAAGAAGGAATAAATTATTATTATTTAATTACACGCACTAGTTACTAGTTAAAACTAATCGTACTATATTTTTTCTTTTCTAACACTAAATCATAGATTGTAAGGCTACAGAAAAATTATTTAAATTCGGGGTTCAATTCAATTCAATTGATTCAATCGATACAACAAAACAACTTCTAACTTCTAACTTCAACAGTTATTTAACTATTCAATTCTTTTACAATGATTAAAGAATCTTATCATCCTAAATCATCAATTAATAAAAAACTTGAAAAAAAAAATTCATATCTATATTATTTAAAATTATTTTTAAGACTTATATCATATGATTTAGTATTATGGTTTTTTAATTTTGTTATTCATACATTTTTTAGAGATATTAAAACAAGAGGTGCTTTTAAAATTCCTAAAACTGGTCCAGTTATATTTGTTATAGCACCTCATCATAATCAATTTATTGATGGATTAGTTGTAATGACAAAAGTTAAAGAACATCTGGGTAGAAGAATTGCATTTTTAATAGCTCAAAAATCTTATGATCGAAGAATTATTGGTGATGCAGCTAAATTATGTAGTTCAATACCTGTTGAAAGAGCTCAAGATTTATTAAAAAAAGGTATTGGAAAAATTTATATTGATTCTAAAAATAATAAAAATTTAATTGGTGAAGGTACAAAATTTACAAAAGATTGTATGATTAAAGGTTTAATTGGTTTACCAAATTCTTTAGGTAATTGTCAAATTTTAAGTATTGAAGATGATACACATTTAACTTTAAAAAAACCTTTTACAAGTCCTAAAAAAGAAATTCAACAAAGAATTGATGAAACTTTAAAAAATGGTACATCATTTAAAATTGCTCCTCATATTGATAATCATATAGTTTTTCAAAATGTTTTTAATCATTTAAATGATGGGAAAATTTTAGGTATTTTTCCAGAAGGTGGTTCACATGATAGACCTGATTTATTACCTTTAAAACCAGGTGTTGCATTAATGGCTTTAGGTGCTATAGCTCAACAAATTGAAAATGAATCAGAATTAATTCATCCTGTTAATGTTGTACCAATTGGATTAAATTATTTTCATCCTCATAAATTTAGATCAAGAGTTGTTATTGAATTTGGTAAACCTATAACAGTTGATGAACAAATGGGTAAACAATATATTAAAGATTCAAGAAATTCAGTTGATAAATTATTAAAAATTATTACTTTAGGTTTAAAAGAAGTTACTGTAACTTGTAATGATTATGATACTTTAATGGTTTTACAAGCTGCAAGAAGATTATATACTTCAGGAAATAGAGAACTGATACCAACACCAATGGTTGTTGAAATGAATAGAAGATTAATTAAAGGTTATGAAAAATATAAAGATCAACCAGATGTTATAAAATTAAAAGATATGGTAACTGATTATAATAGAAGATTATTAAGATTAAATTTACATGATCATCAAGTTGAATCATTAGATAAATCAAATAAATTATCAACTTTTTATGAATTTATTACAAGATTTTTTAAATTTTCAATATTTGCTGGATTAAGTTTACCTGGATTAATATTATTTAGTCCAGTATTTATAGTTGCAAGAAGAATTTCAAAGAAAAAAGCAAAAGAAGCATTAGCTGGTTCATCAGTTAAAATTAAAGCAAAAGATGTTTTAGGTACATGGAAAATTTTAGTTGCATTAGTTTTAGCTCCAACATTATATATATTTTATTCAGTTTTAGGTACATTATTTATAATTAAATTAAATATTTTTGAATTTTTAGGTTGGAAATCAATAATTATAATATTTTGTATATTTTATTGTTGGGCAGTATTAACAACTTATGCATCATTAAGAGTTGGAGAAATTGGAGTTGATTATTATAAATCTTTAAAACCTTTATTTATATCATTAATTAGTTCTGATTCTGATCAATTACAAATTCAAGAATTAAAACAAATTAGAGAAAATTTAAGATTAAAAGTAAATGAATTTTGTAATAGATATGGGCCTGGAATATTTGAAGATTATGATAAATTTTATAAACAATATAATGGTTTAGTAACTGATTTTGATATAACTGAAGAAGAAGAAAAAGAAAAAGAATTAACAAAACCTTTATTAGAAAGACAAATGAGTACTTCATCATTAGATTTATCATTAAATAATTTATCAGATGTACAAATTTTTGCAGCTGCTGATTTAGAACAAGCTAATGATATTAATTTAACTAAAACAAGTTCTGAAGAAGAATCTGAATCTGAATCTGAAGAGGAACAAGAGGAAATTGAAATTAAAAAGGAGAAACCAGGGATAAGATTAAGAAAAGCCATGCAAGAAAAAATTAATAATAATTATAATAATAGTTAATAATCAAATAAAATAAAATAAAATGGTTAGGATATATAAAATAATATATAATATATAATAATAATATCTATGTAATAATATAATATGATCATATAATAATGTCTAATATATAATGTTTTATTAATTGTTTCAGAATTTCAAATAAAACACCAAAAGTTTTACTATTGTTTTGAATTAATATTTGTTGTACCTTAAACTAAATAATAACAAAAACAATAGAAAAGAAAAAATAGAAAAAATAGAAAAAAGACTCCTTTCGCATAAGCCTGGGTATAAAAAACAAACATACACGAAACGAAACGAAAATCTATTTTTTCTTTGGTACGTGCGTACTAGAACTTAGACTAAGTCTAGTCTAATCTAGTGCTGGCAATCGAACTAAAATAAAATAAAATCTAAAACGAGGCCAAGTTTAAAATTCATGACTTTTCCTATATTAGGCAAAAACGAGAAACGCTAAAAAAAACTACGCTCTAGAACTTTTTTTGCTAATACAGGAGTTTTTATTAAAAACAGGGGCAGTGTATCATAATCATAATCATAATCATAATCGATAAATAAACGTTGAAGAAACACCAAATTTAAGATATATATATATATAATAGATGATGATTACTCCATTTTTTTAAACTTTTTTTTTAAATTTTATTTAATTTCTTTTTATCAATTCATCAACTTTACAACTTTCATTTATTCATTTATCTTTTAGTCAAAAATCATGAAATTAATATATATATTACCATTCATAATATCAATTGGTTCATCAACACCAATTCCAGCAGATATAGAATTAAAAGCATCTAAAATAATACCAGCAGGTACACAAGCTACTACTACTTCAAGTTTTGAAAGTGATTATCCATTAGTTACACCAACTTATAATCCAGAACCTTTAAAACCAATGTATAAAATTAAAATAAAAGATAATATTATGTTTAATAATAAAGAAGAAATTTTAAAAAATGAACAAGAAATTAAGAAAAGAATGGAATTTGTTTGGAAAAAATAAAATAAAATAAAATAATTAATGTTTGTTATGTTATGAATAATTAGATTATGCTGTTGCTGCTTTTTTTTTTTTTTGGTATTAGTTTTTGTTTGGGTATAGATTTGTTTTTATTAAGTTTTTGTTTTTATTTTGTTTTATGTTTTTGTTTAGAGTTCAGTTAGTTATTTGCATGTATGTATGTATGTTTTATATATATGATGTTATGAAATATAGAAATTAGTTTTTAAAAAATGAGTTTTATAATTGTAGTAGATCAAAATAAAATAGTTGGGTAGTAGTAATAGTAATAGTATAGATTGTTTGTATTATAAGAATTTCAAATATGTTGCAAAAGGCAGACCGAAAAAATAAAAATAAAATAAAAAATAAAAAAAAAAAAATAAAATAAAATTCCAATAATAAAAAAATAAAATTCCAAGATTAAGAAAGAAAGAAGGAAATAAAATTATTATTATTGTTATCCATACATACAATACTACTCCTATTTAGTGGAGTCAGTATATTATATTATATTATATTATCGTTTAAAAAGTATTTTTTGTTCGCCCTATAAAACTAATAATCTTATAATAAATTAAATATATGATTGTTGTTGAGTTAATTAAATAATTTATTTATTTTTAGTGAGTTCCAATGAACCGAGAGTTTTATGGGATAGTGTGACTTAACTGGATGAGAAGAGAATAAGTAAAATTAAAATATAGTTTAGTTTAGTTTAGTTACGAAAGTAGAGAAGAGAAGAAGGTGATGATGATGGATGATTAATAGTATATAAACCTGCATATAGAACTGTAAAATTATGTTGCTTATCATTTATTTTATTTTATTTTGTTTTACGTAATTGAAAATCAAGTCATACAAAAAAAAAAGAAATTCAGTTTGAATTTTGTTGTTGTTCGCCCGGTTTTAGCGTCTTTTTCTTTTTCTTTGTTCTGTATTGTATTGTGGTGGTAGTAGCACTAAGAAATTTAATTTAATATGTTTTGGATGTTGCCACCTAAAATGTTGATTTAATTTAATTTAATTATCTTATTTTATTTTATTATCAATCTAAATTATTTCTTTTTTATTTCTTATAGTCTTCTTCTTCTTCTTCTTCTTGTTGTTGAAAGTTTTCACTTATTTATCTATTTCTTCTTTATCTTCCTTAAAACACTACTACTACTACTACTATTCTATATATTCATTGAATATTCAATATGAAAGTTACTATCAGATTATCAACAGAATCTTCATTCACTATAACTATACCAGATAATTCAACAGTTGAAGATTTAAAAAATTCAATTATAGTTGCATCATCATCATCAAATAATTTACCAAAAGATTTTAAATTAATTTTTAATGGTCAAAGATTACAACCTTATTATCAATCTTTACAATCATTTGGTATGATTTCTCAAGATGATAATAAACCAATAAATATCATATTAATGTCTGATGGTACAGATACTCCACCAATAACTCCTACACAATCAATAGATTCAACAAATAATTCAACAGTTGTTGCTCCTATTAAAAAAAATAAAAAGAAAAATAAATGTTCTTTTAAAAATTGTAATTCTGTTCCTTTAAGAATGGTTGGTAATTGTTCTCATTGTGGTGGCAAATATTGTACAAAACATCGTTTATTAGAAAATCATTTATGTTCTGGTTTACAATATTGTAAAGATACTGCTCATGAAAGAAATGCTATGAAATTAGAAAGTGAGAAAACTATTGCAAGTAGAGTTTAATTTAATTCCCACCACAATGTTTTTACGAAATGAATGAATTTTAAATAATTTTTTTTTTTTTTGATTTTATTTTTGCTACTTTGGTGGTTTTTCGGAATTTTATTGATGATGATGTTTCTTTTTTATATCCAATGTATTTTAGTTATTGTTTATAGAACAAACAATAGTATATAATTTATAGTTAAAGTTAAAGTTACAATTTTTTTAGTTTTGCAGTTTTTTCCTTTTTTGCCTTTTGCTTTTTGCCTTTTACTTAAATGTTATTCACTCTAATAAAGTTTTGATTTTATATATTTTGACATAGTATATATACTTCTACATTTTCTTTTATATTCTTATCGTTTAATCTTTAATTTTTAATTTTCTCCTCCAATTAATCCATCTAAAACTTCTTGATATTTCCCATTAGTTACAATATTAGCTTTATTTAATAATTCTTCAGCTTCTTTATATAAATTTTCTTGTTCTTCACTATCAATATCATATAAATTACCCAATTGAATCATTGATTCAGCTAAATTAACCCATGATTCAGGTTCTTCTTCATTTTTAGCTAATTTAAAAAATTTTATAGCTTGTTCAATTAATTTTTTTGCAATTTTTTTTGATTCAAATTTATTTAAACCTTCTAATTCTTCAATACCTTCATAATCATCATCATATGTTAATGTTGTATAAACTGTTATTGGTAATTCTGATTCTTGTAAATAAGATTGTCCTAATCTTTTATTAACTTCTTTAATTAATAATTCTTCCTTTTCTGGGGATTTATTTAAATTATCTAAAAATATATGTGTATGATCTCTCCACCATTGATTATATTTATCTGTATTTTTAATTTCATATAATGGATGATCTTCAGATAATTCAATTTCTTCTTCTTCTTCTTCTTCTTCTTCGTCTTCTTCTTCTTCTTTTTCCTCTTCTTCTTCATCTTCATCTTCTTCATCTGCTTCACCTTCTGAATTATCTTTACCAAAATTATCAACAATATCTAATAAATCATCAAAAGCTTGTAAAATATCTAAATTTTCTTCATTAAAAAATTGATAATCTTTTAATTTATTAGATTCAGATTCAGCCAATTCATATAATTTTAAAGCTTTATCTAATGATTCATTCAATTGTTTACCATTTGAATCTTTTTTTAAATTTGAAATATCTTGTAATATAATTTGATCAATTAATATTTTACTTTTTGAAAATAATAAATTTATATCATTTGAATATTTATTTAATCCATCATCTATTCTTTCTAATGCTGCATTAAAATATTCTTTAATTAATTTTAAATCATCTGTATGAAAATTAGTTAATTGACTTAATGATTTACCATAAATTGAATAAAATATACTTGGTAATTCTTCTGATTCTTTTTTATTTCTTAATAATCTATCACATTCATGAATTATTCCATTTAATATAATTTCATTTTCTTTTTCTGAATTTAAATATAATTTATATAAACCTTTTAATTGACCTAATTCATCATTTGCATCAACTTCTTCTGGTAATTCAACTGTTAATTGATTTGAATCAACAGTAGTTGTTTCTTCTTGTTGTTCAACTGGCGTTTCTTCTTTCTTTTGTTTTTTATTTTTGGCTGCTTTACCTAATCCTAAAACTCTTTTACCCATTATATATCTATTGTTGATTCGTTTAATAAATGTTAATTGAAAAATTCAATAATCCGTATTGTCTGATGAGCTAGTTAGAAAAAAAACAGGACATATTTGTTATATACAGGAGTTAAACAAAATTTCTTTATATACAGGAGTAAAGTAATCAAATCATCTTTCCCAATTTTGTGTAATATTTAGATTGCGTAATTTCACACATTATATGTTTATTATCTAGGAATATGAAAAAATAATTTATATGGAATATGAAAAATTTTATATTTAATCAAATACTTTCCACTACTGTTTTTTTTATCTATTCTCTTTAAACTAACTAAATATGACTAATTTATTAGCATCATTAATATCTACTGATGAAAATCATTTACTAATAGGTTATTCAAATGTTTTCAATACAAGAATTACATCAATCATAGAATCTGGAGCAAATCCAATATTATTAATACCAGATGAATCAATAATAACTTCCCCAATAATTAAACAATATATTCAAGAAAAAAAATTAAAAATTGTAATAGGAGATATAAAATCATCATATTATGAAAATTTAATTAAATTAGGTCGAAAAGAAGTTGATTATATAATTGATAGAGTATTTGTATCATTACCAAATTCACAACAAGATTTAAAAATTAAAATTTTTCAAAATTGTAAAAAATTAAGAATACCAATAAATACAACAGATTCACCAGAATTATGTTCATTTACATTATTATCAACATATACTCAAGGAGATTTTCAAATGGGTGTTACAACTTCTGGTAAAGGTTGTAAATTAGCATCAAGAATAAAAAGAGAATTGATTCAAAATTTACCTGGTAATATAGATGAAATATGTAATAAAATTGGAGAATTACGTAAAAAAATTCAAATTGAAGATCAATTTCAAAATGAAATTGGTGAAAATGATGATGATGCAATAAATTCAAAAAATTTTAATTCTTTAATTAAAGAATTTAATATGAATCAAGAAGAAATTAAATTACAACGTAATAGATGGTTATCACAAATTGTTGAATATTATCCATTAAAAAATTTATCAAAAATTTCAATAAATGATTTAACACAAATTTATAAAGAAGATAAATGTACCACCGCCATCACTAAAAGAAGAAAAATTTCAAAGAAAGGTTCAATTACTTTATGTGGTAGTGGACCAGGATCAGTATCATTATTAACATTAGGTGCATTACAATCAATTTATTCAGCAGATTTAATTTTAGCAGATAAATTAGTACCTCAACAAGTATTAGATTTAATACCAAAAAATCATGGTGCAAAATTATTTATAGCAAGAAAATTCCCAGGTAATGCAGAAAAAGCTCAAGAAGAATTATTAAATTTAGGTTTAGAAGCTTTAGAAAGAGGTGAAAAAGTTTTAAGATTAAAACAAGGTGATCCATATATATTTGGTAGAGGTGGTGAAGAATTTATATTTTTTAATAATCATGGTTATAAACCTATTGTTATACCTGGTATATCATCAGCATTTTCAGCACCTGTATTAAGTTCAATACCAATGACTCATAGAGATGTTGCAGATCAAGTTTTAGTATGTACTGGAACAGGTAGAAAAGGTGCTATACCTAATTTACCAGAATTTAATAAATCAAGAACAACAATTTTTTTAATGGCTTTACATCGTATAGTTGATTTAATACCAATTTTAATAACTGAAAAAAAATGGGATAAAAAATTACCTGTTGCTATAATTGAAAGATCTTCATGTCCTGATCAAAGAATTATTCGTACAACTTTAGAAAATGTTGGTGATGCTATTGAAGCTTGTGGTTCAAGACCTCCTGGTTTATTAGTTACTGGTTATTCATGTGAAGTTATATATAAAAATAATAATAATAAACCTTGGATTATTGAAGAAGGATTTAATTATGATGATACTAATTTTGAAAATATAATTAAATTATTACCAACAGTAACAAAAGAATTAAAATCAGAATCAGAATCAATTACAGAAATAACAACTGTATAAAAACATTATTTATTTGTATATATATTATTAATAAAAGTTCTATTTATTTATTTTTTTAATTAATATCTAATAAAGCAAAAGCCCATAAAGTAATAAATTTACTAATTAAATCATTTGAAAAATTTGAATTTGGATCAATAAATAAATTAAAAACAGAAATAAATGAATCACTTATACTTTTTCTAAAATATTTAAATTTTCTTGATTTAATTAATTTATTTAATTTTTCAACTTGATTAATAATTTCAGGTTCTGAATATAAAGTATTTAAATAAGCTTGAATTAAATCTTGATTAAATTCTTGACAACCAACCAAGAATTTTGAACTTTCAGTTACTATAAAACCAATTATATCTTCACCAAATTTTTTTTTATTATAATTTAATTTATAAATTTTTAAAATATTTTCAATTAATCTTTCAATTGATTGAATAATTTGAAATGTAAAACCACAAGAAAATTCAATAAATTTTTTATTATCTATATTTTTTAAAAATTTTGTTGGTGTTAAACCTCCATCATGAATTTGATTACTTATATAATTAAATCTTGTATTTGAATGTTTAAAAATTGGTGGTAATCTTCTACCTATTGATAAATCTTGTTCTTGAAAATTAAAATTAATTGTTGGTGATGGAGGTGAATTTAAAATCAAACTATCATCCAGTTTATTTTTATTATTTGAAATCATTTTTAATAAATCTATTAAATATTGTTTTTTAACTACTAATACTTTCTTATCATCGGAAATTTCTGTCATTATTTATAGCAATGTTATTGATCATATTTATTTTTTAAAAGAAATGGATTTAACTTTTAATTTATACTAAGAAAAAGTATAATAATTTATTTTCTATCGTTTTAACAACATAAACAAACAAAAATGATACTCGATTAATTTCATTACGATGTTACTATTATGTTGTTTGAATATAGTTTCAAAAAAAAAATAATTTAGGCGGGACTCTTTATTTTTTTGTTTGTTTGCTGTTTTAATTTGGTTGATAATACGACCATTGACCAAAAATTTAAATTTAAATTTGATAAAATGTTATATATAACCAACTCATATTGTTGATACACGATGTTAATGTCAATGTCGTCGATTTTATTTTATTATATTTTATTTTATTTTATTATATTTTATTATATTTTATTATATTTTATTATATTTTATTTTATTTTATTTAAATGCTAAAATGCTACATTTTAAAAATTGACACATGGTAGTGCTTTTATAATATTTTGCAGATGGTGTAATTTAATGTGATATTTTAATCATATGCATTGCAACTTAAAAAAATGAATCTCATCCGGGTAAATATTTCGAGATTTTAATTTTTATCAACAATTTCCAAAAAAGATAAAGAAGTGGAGGAGCCACACTTACTTACAAATCAAACACAAGAACAGAAGAAGTCAAACTTTTCAAATTAACCAATTGTAGATTTGAAAAAATATTAGTCACCTTTTTTTTCTTTCTTTCTTTCTTTCTTTTACTTTTTTTTTATATATGTTAAAAAGGTTCTACCCACAAATATTCAAAAGATTTTATACCATGCCAACTACAACAACTAAATCAAACGATCCAACAAGTTTACATAATCCATATTTTTATCAAAAACCAGGTCAAAAAGATATTTGGTCATTAATTAATGAAACAGCAGCACAAGCAGAAAAAGAATCTGGAGAATCAATTGTAAATTTAGGTCAAGGATTTTTTTCATATAATCCACCAGATTTTGCTATAGATGCAGTTAATAAAGCATTAACAAAACCACAATTTAATCAATATGCAAGTGCAAGAGGTAATCCAAATTTATTAAAAGAAGTTGCTGATCATTATTCAAGATCTTATCAACGTCCTGTAAATATTGATGAAATTCAAATTACAACAGGTGCAAATGAAGGTATGTTTTCAATATTTTTTGGATTTTTAACTCCTGAAGATGAAGTTATTGTATTTGAACCATTTTTTGATCAATATATTCCAAATGTTGAAATGACTGGAGCAAAAATAAAATATGTTGAAATTAAATATCCAAAAAAATTTGATAATGAAAATGTTGAAGGTAAAGATTGGGAAATTGATTGGGAAAAATTAGAATCATCAATTACTGATAAAACTAAATTAATAGTTATAAATACTCCACATAATCCAATTGGTAAAATTTTTACAGAAGAAGAATTAGAAAGAATTGGTAAATTAGCAATTGAAAATAATTTAATTTTAGTATCTGATGAAGTTTATGAAAATTTATATTATACATCATCATTCCCAAGACCTGCAAATTTAAAAAATTTACCTGAATTAGCTGAAAGAACATTGACTGTTGGATCAGCTGGAAAATCATTTGCTGCAACTGGTTGGAGAGTTGGTTTTATTCAAGGTCCTTCAAATTTAATTAAATTTGTAACTGCTGCACATACAAGAATTTGTTTTTCAACTCCAGCTCCTTTACAACAAGCTGTTTCTGAAGGTTTTAAAAAAGCTGAAGAATTAAATTATTTTGAATTAACAAGAGAAGAATATTTAAAAAAATATAAATTATTTACTAAAGTTTTTGATGAATTAAATTTACCTTATACAAAAGCTGATGGTGGATATTTTCTTTTAGTTAATTTATCAAAAATTAAAATTCCAAAAGATTATATTTTCCCTGATGCAATTGCTGATAGAGGTACTTTAGATTTTAAATTAGCTTATTGGTTAATCAAAGAAATTGGTGTTGTTGGTATACCTCCAACTGAATTTTTAACTGTTGATAATAGAATTGGTAATGGTTTAGAAAATAGTATTAGATTTGCTGTTTGTAAAGATGATCTGGTTTTAGAAGATGCTGTTGAAAGATTAAGAAAATTAAAAGATTATTTATAGATCTATAATAATTATTTATTTATTACGTTATTTTTTTTTAATATACATTTTAAAACAAAATTTCATTTCTCCAAAATCATCAAAACCATTCTCTATTTCATTTTCAATTTCAATAAAATTTTGACTTAATAAATTCCATAAATTTTCTCTTTCAATTTCAAATTTTGGACGTAATGGAATTTGAATAATCAATCTTGAATTTTCATCATCATTTAAAAATAATTCACTCATATTTATTATCCAATAAGGATGTTTTGAAGAATATATAGGATCTGATAATATAATAGTATTAAATTTTATTAAACCATTTTTTTCAATAAATGATTTTGGTTGAGACCAATCTAATTCTTCAATATTAGTTGATAAATTATTTAAAATTATATTATCTTTTAAATTATTTATAATTTCATTTAAATCAGTCAATAATATGTTGTTGTAACCTAATTTTGATAATACAATACCAATTAATCCAGTACCTGAACCTAATTCTAATATATTACCAAATAAATATTTCTTATGAGATTTAATTAATCTATTACTTAATATTAAACTTGATCCCCAAGTTTTTAATCCTAAATTATCATTAGTTAATGAAGGTTCTTTTAAATAAATAATTTCCAGGAAATTATTTAATGAAATTTTTCGAATTATTTCAGGTTGTGCTGTTCTACCACAATTTTCACTAATTCTTAATGAAGATTCTTTATGAATTAAATTAATTTGATTTTCATTATAAGGTAAATTTGAAGATATTAATCTTGTTAAATATGAATTATATTCATTTTGTTTTTTAAAATTTATTGATAATTCTGGTATATATGATAATTTTTTACTTGAATTAAATCTTGGACAATTTTTATTCAACCAATTTAATGAAATTTTTAATTCTTTTTCTGTTATATTTTTTTCTTTAAATATAGTTTCTTCATCTTTTGTTTCGTTATTCATGGATTCTTGTTGAAAATTCGTTATTTCATTAGGTGATAATAATTTTAAAAATATATAAATTACTTCAAATGGTGGATTTAATTTTAATATTGGTAAATCTAATACATGTATTGGTTGTAAATAATCATCTTCATCTTCATCTTCTATTTCTATTTCTATTTCTTGTTGTGATTTTATCTCTTTTTCTTGATGATGTAGTATTATCACTTCATCTTCTTCTTTGACCGGAACTGGTGTAAATAATGATAATGGATCAAAATCCATCTTTAAAGATGCAACTGAAAATTTATTGATAAAAAATTTTTTTTTGATAATGCGATACCAAATATCTAAGAACTACAACGACAGATATTTAAAACAATTAATACATTTTTTTTATTAAAAATTACCTATATATATATATATCCAGTATCATCCTCTTCGTCTTTCTTCTATCTATATATCCAAATTCACAAGTCTTTAAAAACAAACAAAAATCAAAAATAACAGAAGGATTTATTATTCCTTCTCTTCAATATTAACAAGTATATTTCATTAAAAATCAATAACTCTTCCATTAAAAGACCATTCATGATCACCATGTTTTAAAGGATCTTGTTTAGGACCACCTTTTTCACCAGTTTTTGGATTAACATCACCTTCAAATTCAGGTATAGTTTTAAAATAACTAAAATTTCCAACATCACTATTACTTATATTAGGGGTTGATTGACTTGTTGATTGTTGACCTTGTTGTTCAGCTAATTTATCATTATAATCTTCAATAGCAATTTGTGATTGAGCAATATTTTGTAATCTTTCAAATTCTTCTTGTTGATCTTTTGGTAATTTTGGTGGACCTGGTTGAAAATCAAATTTTGGTGGTGGTGAATAATAACGTATTGGAATTATTGATCTAACTACTACTGGTTTATATATTCTTGATAACATTATTTTGTATTGAAAACGGTGGTTTTATCTATAGATTGAATTGCATAAATTTTTTTTTTTTTATGGTTTCATTTTTTTTTTTTTATCGCGATCTCGGATTGTTCTAGAGAATAGAGATGAAGAAAGAACTTAACAAGAAAGAAAAGAAAACGCCTCTTGTCTAAGAATTTCTTTTAATTAATTAAGTAAGCGAATATAAATTTAAAATTGAAAAAAATTAATACATAAATATAGTTCTATAAAAAACACTATAATCCTAAAACTAAAACGAATGAGAAAAACAAATATAATTGAAGAAATATAAAATTTAATTGTTCTATGCCCATTTACCTAATAATGCCATGAGACCAGCACCCCAACACATAATAAAATAAGCAATCAACATCTTTTTAAAACCTTCAGGTCCTTTAAATTCTCCTGAATATAAAAATTCATGAGCCATTAACTCAACAATACCTGTATAAACTAAAATACCAGCAGATATAGAATCAAATACACCATTAGTAATTAAAGCTCTTCTTGATCCTGGTGGATAAGAATTTCTAACACCTAAACCAATACCAATTGCAATTGGTGTTGTTAATGTATATGCTAATGCTAAAATCCATGGAGTATATTTATATCTTGACCAATCTGTTGAAGCAATTCTTGTACCTAAACCTAAACCTTCAAACATTTGATGAAATACTAAAACAATATATAAATCTTTAAATTCTTCACCTGAAACAGCTAATGATAAACCAATAAAAACTGAATGGAAAATAACACCAAATTCCAATACAAAAACATTTAATAATTGACCATAATATTGTTCTTTATTTTGATCATTTACTGGAGTACCAATAACTTCACGATCTTGATGATCTTGAGCATGAGCAAAATGATTTGGATAAGGATTAACTTCATCTTTTATAACATTAGTTTTTTCTTCACTTTCTTCTTCTTCATCATCTTCTTCTTTATCATATTTTGAAACAACTTCTTTTTTTTGTTGAACATATAAAGATTCATCACCAAAATGTGAATGAGAATGTGGAGCACCAGCACCACCATCTTCACTAACCAGTTGAACTTTTCTATCGATATATTGATAAGCAAGTAATTCAACAAAAAATAATAAAAATAAAGTCATTAAACAAATACCAAAAGCCCAAGGATATTCAGCAATAACACCAGTTAAACAATCATCGCTTAAAGCATCAGAAGCAGGTTCTAATAAATGAATAAAAGCAGTTGCAACAATAACACCAGAACCAAAATATTTAGCACCAAAAAAACACCAAGGTGGTAATCTTATAAAAGAATATTTTGATGATAATATTGGGAATAATGTACCTATGGCACTTGTAACTAATATAACAAATATAGCAGAAATTCTTGCACTCCAATTTCTACCATCATAATCATTTGAAGTTTCACATTCATCTCTTTTATTGAGATATTCAAATATTTCAGATATTCTATCATTCATTTTGTCAGATAATATTATTATTTAATTAATTATAATCCAAGAAAGTTAATTAATGTTTTTTAGTCAATTATATTAATTATTCTATTAAAAGATTGACAGATTTCTTGGAATAGTCTTGGTAGTTTTTTTTCTGGGACCTTTGGAATGAAGGAAGATATGAGTTTATATATATATTGGAATATATATAAATTATATCTACAAAAGATCTTATTGAAAAATCTTTTACTTTTAGTTTTTTTTCTTTTTTTTTTAGTTAGTGCCGGTATTATGTAATACGAAAAAATAAATTGCAATAACTACTATAGTTCTGTTTTTAACTTTCTCACCAAACATAGACAATTTTTACTCAACGAACGGCTCTGAAAATAAAATAAATTTAATTTAAATTTAAATTTAATTTTAAATCTAAAACTTATAACGAAAGTTTTTCTATTGGTGGTAAGATAGTTAAATTAAAGTAGTAGTATAGTAGTTACAGTACTATTAAAGTTTTGAAATTTTATAATTCAGTTTTATAACTTTAAGAATGTAACATATATTAGTAATTTAAAGAATGATAAACCAATAAAGATTAAGATAATGAAATAGAAAAAGAAACGAAGAGAGATGAATGGGGGGTATGAAACTAAAAGTATTTTTAAATTAAAAGGTAATTATTTAATTGTAACCTTAACTTAATCTTTGTAAAAGTAAATTAATGTAAGGGTATTATCAATAAATAGTTAGAGTAGTACCATGTTTCTAATTTTCTAATTTTCTAATTTTCTTGTATGTAAAAATATTTAAAATTTTGCATCAAATTTAAAACCATAAAAACAAAAAAACAAAAAAACAAAAAAACTTAAAAAACTTAAACAAATTGAAAATTTTAAAAACCTTTAAAAAACCTAAAATGTAAAATTTTTCAAATGTTAAATGATTAATCTTAATGTTGAGATGTTAAAATAGATAAGTTAAAGTATAGTATAAAAGTTAGTTGAATGATGTCGAGAATTTTAAATCATTAGTTGTTAGTTGAATATTTTAAATCTTAATGTAATAACTACTACATTACTTTTTTTTTTTTTAGTACCATCCCATTTCGTGAGAGTGTTGTGATGGCTCTTGACTCATTTAAAATTTTTCAAATTAATTTAATTTTTCAAGATATAGTTTTAATTTTCAATCTATATTCTATTGTTCTGTAGATTACGATCATTATTATATTATTATATTATTATAATATTGACATTATTATATATTATATATTATATAACACTTGAAGTTTAACTTATTTTAATGGAATGGGATATGGATGGTTTGTTATCATGATAAATTTATATGTCAATTTGTTTATGTCAATTTATTTATGTCAATGTCCAATTTAATAAATTTTGTTCTGTTTCTATTAATATAACACAAAACGGTGTTCCTGTATATACTGCATGGACTAAATTTCTAATTTATTTTTTTTAGTATTGCAATAGTCTCATTTCATTTCTTTTGCACCAATAGATTTAAAACTATTAACGATTTTTAAACAAATCATATCATATTTTGACATATGTTTTTACAAGAAATTTATTATTTATTCTATGGTTCGTAAAATTAAACTTCTGGCTAATCGTTTACACCCAAAATCAATTTCAAATTTATAATATTTACAAAAAATTTAAAGTTTAGAGCAATAAGCTTTTTCATTAAAATGTTTGTAGAATTACAATATATAAATTTCATCTATTATCAAAATAGTTTTTCAAAATATACACCATTTCCATCCAACACATGCATATCTAGCCCAAAACCATGCTATAATACTCAAAGCAGATAATGCACCTTCAAATAATACATAATTTGTATAATTATTTGTATGACCTTTCCCAATAATTAATGATGCTATATACATCCCAAGAATTGTTAAAAATCCTAAAAAAAAATACATTGTACCATAAATTTTTCCAAAATTATTACTACTACAAATTTGTCCAACACATGCTCCAATTAATGATATAACTGCTGATGTTGATATACCAAATAAGATACCAAATGCATATAATAATTTAATATTATGAGCTGGTAACCATAATGCAAATATTACTATTGTAGTTATAATTGATGTAGCAACCATGACATTAAATCTACCAAATTTATCTGCAATAAATCCAGATATAATTCTTGATGGGATACCACATACATTAACTATAGTTAATAATAAATATGATTGTTCATTACTAACATTATTAATTAATGCATAAGAACCTAAATAAGTTAATGTTGTCATTGATACAACTTCTGCTAAAAACACAGCCAATGTCAAAGAAACAAATTTTTGATCTTTTAAAACTGAAAAATCTAAAGCACCTTTTAAAAAAATTTTAACTTTACTAAAACCATGAATTTTTTCAACATTTTCCATTTCAATATTTATAATTGATTCTTCATCTGATTGAGGATGTTGTTGTTCTGGTTTCCTTTCTTTAACTAAAAATATAGCTATACTCATACAAAAAAAACAAACACAACTTAAAACTCTAATTGCATTTTTAAAACCAATTTGATCATATAATCTTTGTAACATTATAGCAAATACAGATGCCCCAACTAATCCACCCACAGTAGCTATAGAACAAGCCATAGCTCTTTTTCTTAAGAACCAATGACTTAAAGCGCCAATTAAAGGAGACATAGCAACTGAAGTACCAATGGCAGTAACAATTGAAAAACTTAAAATAAATTGATATAAAGTATTACATTCAGCAGTTAATATTAATCCAATACACATAATTAAAGTACCAGCAATTAAAGGGATTTTAGCACCAAATTTATCAAATAATTCACCAAAAAATACACCACCTAAATACATAACACCTAAATGTAATGAAAATATCCAACCTATATTACTTTTTGATTCATTTTTTAATTGATTCAATGATATATAAGATTCTATAGCACCTAAAGAATTTGCAATACCAAAATCTGCAATTAATCCAAAAAATGATCCTACCAAGACTAAATTTGCTTCTAATCCACCATCTGGGAATAAATCTGGATTTAATTCAGATCCATACATTAAATTTTTTGATTCTTGAATTGGTTCATTATTAATTGATATTTGACTATTTCTACGTCTTCTTAATTGATCATCTCTACTATTTCCTTCAACTGGTTGATATTGACTAACTGCTATATCGTCATCATCCCCTTGTTCATATTTAATATCTCGTAATTCTATATTTTCTTGATGTTTATTATTATTATTATTAGATATTTCAAAGGAATAAGAAGCTACTCTTTCTGGAATGGTTATTGAAGTTATCGATGTAGATGAACTCATTACTTTCTTCAATGTGATTTGAAAATTGAATTGTGGAAAATTATGGAAAAAATTTTAGTAGGTTTTTATATAAATTTGATATTGATGCGAAAATTTTATTTTATTTTTATTTTATTTTATTTTTATTTTTCTTTTAATGCGCTTAATTTAATTTAATTAGGTGATTAATAATGTTAATGAAAATGTATGGGATCTTTACGTGGTGTGGAAGTAAGTACCCGAAATTGTAATTTTTTGACTCATTTCTACGTACGATTCCGTTTTTAAAGGGCGGGTTCCCGTACCCCTTGGTTTTTTTTTAATTATTTAATTATTTAACATAGTTTATCATAGAAATTTCTCTCTATTCTAATTCAAATTTTACGAATAGTTATTTAGTTCACTAATATAGTTGTTGGAGTGAAGTTCGTTATATATTTGTATTATCTTTGTTTTATCTATGTTTTGATACTTAACTATGGCTCATTATTATTGTTAAATATTATTCTGTCAAGGAACAAGAAGAACAACGAAAAAAAAAAAATTCAAAAAGTTAGCGACCAAATTAAATTTATATTGGTGGTAACAAAAAGAATTCAGATTTATGAATTAATTTATCATTATTCTTTTTAACCAAATCAATTATTAATAATAATGTCACTTGAATTAGATGATCGACGAAAAGAATTATTTGATTTAAATACAAAAGCTTGGGATGGTGAATATTCTTTTAAAACAATATCAAAATTAGATTCATCATTAAAAAAAAATACAGCATTTATTAAAAAAGTTAAATCAATTACTAATGATCAATATAAATCAATTTTAAAAGATATTGAAACTTTATCAATTGAAAAATATTTATCTGAAGTTGTTGGTTCATTAGTTGAAGCATTAATTAAAGTTTCAAAATCTGATGATATTGCTGCAAGTATTGAAATTATATCAGCATTACATCAAAGATTTACTCATCAATTTTCTCCTATATTAATGATCAATTTATTACTACAGATCTCAAATCCTCCTACAAATCAAGAAGAAAAAGATGAAAAAGAAAGAGTTTCACGTCAAAAAAATTTATTAAAATTATTTGGTGAATTTTATATTATTGGTATATTTAGAAATTTAAAAGATTCAAGTAAAGATATGATACCTGATGAATTATTAATTAAATTTGGTAAATTTGCTTCTGAACCTATATTAATTGTTGTATTAAAAGATTTATTAAATTTTCAATTAAAACTGGGTAATTCTTTAGGTATTGCACAACAATTTTTAAAAAGATTTCAACATATTATTTATGAAGAAGAAAATAATTTATTATCTCAAGATATTAAAAAAATTTTACAACAAATTTTTATAATTTATACAAATGCTGTATATAATCAATTATTAATTTTAAAAAAAAAAGTTTATCAAATAACTGATAGAAATAAAAAATCTTCAATTAGAACTGGACGTATATTAGAAGAAAATCAATTGGAATTAGATAATTTAACAAAATTATATGAAAAATTTAAATCAACATCTGAATTTCTTTCACCAATTGTTAATATTCCATTACCAGAACAATTAAATGAAAATATTGAAGATGAATTATTAGAGAATGATTCAAAAGTTGAAGTTGTTAAAACTAAAACTTTAAATGAAGATGAATTAAATGGAGTTTGGGAAGATTTAAAAGAAAAAAATTTTTATACAATTATACCACTGTTGGGTGAATTAATTGATCTTTATCCAGATATTGTTTCAACAACATCAACTAAAGATGGTGAAAAAATTCAAGAATTTTTAAATAAATTACAAGATATTGGTTCAAATGATTTAGATAAATTAGTTGTTGAATTTAATAATTTAAATTTAAATAATAAAGCAACTAAAAATAGAATTATGAAATTTTTTATTGAAACATCAAATGTTAATAATTTAAAATATTATACAAAATTTTTAAAAATTAATGAAATTAATTTAAATGATTTAATAATTGAATTAATTAATTATTTAGATAAAGGTTTTAGATCACAAATTTATCATAATAAATTAAATTTTAAAAATATTTTTTTCTTTATTGAAATGATTAAATTTAAAATGATACCAATTCATATAATATTTCATAAAATTAGAAGTTTAACTATAAATATAACTGCAACTAATAATATTGATATATTATCTGTATTTTATGAACATGTTGGAAGATTTTTATTATCAGATCCTGAATATTTACCATTAATGAAAGAAATGATTGAATTATTAAAAGAAAAGCTGAAACAATCAAATTTAAAAATTAATGATAAATTAGCTATAAATAATTTATTAATAATTGTAAATCCTCCTGCAACTAAAGTTCAATCATTACAAATTAAACCAAAATTATCAGAAAAATCTCAATTTATTGAAAGATTATTTAGAATTGAATTAAATGATTCATCAATTCCATTAGTTATAAATTTATTAAAACGAGTTTCTTTAAAAACTGATGATGAATCTTTTAAAACTATATTGAATTGTTTTGCACATCCAGATTTAATAAATTATGATAATATTCATGCATTAGCTGTTGTATTACAAATGTTTTGTGATAAATATAAAAGAATAGTTGTTTATACTGTTGATACAATAATTGAAAATATTATAAGAGGTTTAGAATTAAATGATTATAGAATGAATAGAGTTCGAATGTCACAAGTTAAATTTATTGCAGAAATGTATAATTTAAAAATTATTAGTTTTAAATTAATTAATGATTTATTATATCGTATATTATGTTTTGGACATCCAAATAATCAACCATTACCAAATAATTGGGATATTGAAATTGATTTACCTGATAATTATTTTAGAATTCAATTATGTTGTTTATTATTAGTTTCATTACAATCTATATTTATTGATACTGATTTACCATCTAAAAAAAAATCAATTAATAGAGCAATGGATTTAAAGAAAAGAAATGATGTTAATAAAGATTTATTAGGAGTTTTTATAACATTTTTACAATATTATATATTTTGTAAAGAAAAACCATTACCAATTGAAATTGATTTTAAATTAAATGATTTATTTACTAAATTTAAAAGTATTCAAACAGTTAAAAGATATGATAATATTCAAGAAATTGTTCAAAGATTACTGGAACTGATACAAAAGAAAAAAGAAGCAGAATCATTTTTAGAAGATGATGATGAAATATTTGTTCAAGATGATGATGAAGATGATGATGAAGAAGAAGATATTGTTATATATGATGAATCAAGTGAAGATGATGAAGATGATGATGATGAATCAAGTGAAGAAGATGATGATGAAGAAGAAGAAGAAAGTGATTTAGAAAATGAATATGAACAAGAAGATGAAAATAAAGGTAGATATGAAGTTGATCAAAAATTTCTGGATGATTTAGATAGAGAATTAAATAAAATTATGGCAGAATCATATAAATCATATTCACCAACTTTACATAAAGGAAATAATAATAAATTATTACCATTACCACGTCAAGTATTAGCTAATCAAAATATTACTACATCAAATGATTCAAATAAAGTATCATTTGGATTAATTACAAAAAATGGTAAAAAATCTAATTTAAAACAAATTTATGTACCAAGTGATAATAAATTTGCAGAATCAATAATGAAAGAAAAAGAAGTTCAAAAATTAGATAAAGAAAGAATTATGAATTTAGTTTCACAAATGGAAGACTAATATTTAACTATTTAATTTTTCAGATAATTCCAAAGCTATATGAAAATCATTATGTTCAATCGGATCATCGATTGATATATTATTACATTTAGGACATTTTTTAGATTTTATTAATTGATCTAATAACAGTTGCTTTTTTTTAAGTGATTGAAAAATATCAATCTTTTTTGACTTTTTGATTGGTATTTCTTTTATAGAATTTACTTGATTATAAGTTTCAAAATCATGAAATAATTTTGAAATATGTTGTTTATCTTCAATTGATAAAGGTTTAAATTTTTTTTCAGGTTCTTGTGATGGTTCTGGTTGAATATTTCTTTTATTATTTATTTCAATTAATTCATTAGATATATTATTATAATTACTTTTTGTTGTAAAAGATTCAATTAATGTATTATCATGAATAGTTATAAAATTACTAATTGTTAATGAAATATTTTTAAATGAAGGAATTTTAACTAATTTTGGATCCATTTCAAATAAATTTTTAAAAGTTTGTCTATTATTTAATAAATCTAAATTTGTATTATTTTCTAAATATTCTCTTAATAATAAATAACCATTTTCTTGAATAATTGATTTAGTTTTTAATAAATCTTTATAAAATGGTATAATCATTTGTCTTGTTTGTTTATTACCATTAAATGAAACAATACCAATATTTAAAGTTTTTGGACGTTTTAATATACCTTTATCTTTATTTGAAAATTTAGTTAAAGATAATTCAATATTTTCATTATCTAAATCAACTAATCTATTATATAAATCACCTGCAAAAACATTTAACCAATCATAAGCATCTTTTAAATTTATAATTGAATTATTTATAAAATTTTTTGTTGAAGTCATTGATTTAACTTCTATTTTATTAGTTAATTCAGATGGATAAATACCTCTTACAATTTTATATAATTTATTTATAAATTCATCATCATCTTCATTTAATTTTTCTTTTAATGTAATTAAATTAAAATTATTTCGAATAAAAGATATTGAATTTTCATTTGGTGGAATATTTAATTTATCAATTATTAATTGACCTAATTTTCCACCCATACCAGTTATATCAGTTAATTTAAAATTATTTAAAAAATTTTCTAAAGAAGAATTTAAAATAATAGTTTGTTGATCAGGTTTTTTAAAACCTCCAGCTAATTTTGAAATTAATTTATTTCTTGATAATCCTGCTGATGTTGTATATCCTAAATTTTCATAAATTTTTAAACGTAAATTAAATAATAATTGTGAACCTATAATTAATATTATATCATCCCAATCTTGAATTTCTATTTGATTGCGTTCATTAGGATATATTAATCCTTTCCATTGTAATTCAATAGGTAATTTATTTGGTATTATGGGTAGTTTTTCATCATCATTATTCATATTTTCTTCTTTTAAATTTGGAAAATAATCAAATAATTTTTTATAAATATCTTTACTAAAATCAATATAACTTTCATCAACACTTGCTTTATCAACTAAATTATAATCTTGTTGAATAATTCTTAAAATTTTTCTACTTTCTCTTCTATAAGTATCTAAACTAACTTTATGACTTGCAGCATTAGGTAATCCTTGTACATAACTCCAATTAGATTCACCTTTTTTATAAACTGCTGCATGTGCAATTATTAAATTTGAACATTTTTCTTTTGCTGATTTTATACTATCTAATCTACTTATACCAAATTTTCTTGCAGGATAATTTACAGCTATAATAGATTGCCATTGTGCACATACAATAGGTAATTCATCGGATATACCTAATCTAATTTGTTCAACTTGTGCAAAAAATGCATTTAAATCAATTAATGCAATGCATGATAATGGTGATAAATATGATTTGGAATATGAATTTAAATCATGTAAATTTTTATATGTAAAATTTGATGAAACTCTAGGGTTAGTTATTAATTGTTCTATATTTGATATATCTTCATTTGGTGTTTTAACAGACATTTATTCATTTAGAAGTGTTTGGTTGTCTAATTGATAATTGAAACGCGTTTTAGAACGAGACAGAAATTTTGATAATGATTTTTTTTTCCTTTCTTTCTTCTATTGGGGGTGTAACTTTCCTAGTGGGGTGTATCTGTGCAGGACAAGGCAGTTGCCCTTAAAATAAAATAAAATAAAATAAAATAAAATAAATTTTATTGTTCCTTAAATTTAATTTAAATTTAAATCCTCGAGGAATGTTTTTCTTTTTTTCTCAATTTCATCCCTCGATTTCTTTGAGATCCAATATATATTGAAACAATACAATTACAATGAATTGATATAACTAAAAATGGATATGTAATGAAGAAAATAATAAGAATTGTCTTTTTTAGTAATTGACATGAAATTTCCATGAACAAATATACAGGATCAAGAAGTTTGAACACTGGGGCTATATACCCTGAATTAAAAAAAAAAAAAAAAACTTATTGTTTATAAGTTATTGTTCAACTCAACGGATTTCGATCTTTATATTTGAGTATAATTATTTTATTTACCTTTTTGACGTCATTTAACTTAAACTTTAAAACTAAAGGAATCATAATCATAATATCAACAAACTTACGGACTTCAGTCTAAAAACATGTGGTTTAGTTCAAGGTTACAAAATGATGATGATGTCAATAACTATAATGTTTTTTGCTTGTCCCAAGTTATAATCAAACTTCTCTGACGTGTAAACCATGCATATATTATCAACTTATCAATTAAAACTTATCTTATTGAATGGATTTTTCTTATAAAAACGACATTTTGTTGAATGTTGTTTAAAGTTTGTCTTTGTCTCTCTTCCTTCCTTATTACTTTATATATAATAGAAAAAGAAAAAGAGATTGTTTAAGTAACTTTTTTACTTTTTACTTTTTTCTTGATGTAATCATGATTATATAATTTTGGTCCAAATTGGTCAAATAATCATCAGATAAAGTAATTCTGTTTTTTTCTTTCTTTTACACCCCGTAATATCAGATCTCTCTCTATTAATTTTATATATTGTTCTTATTATTATTATTATAATTTATACACTAATCTATTTCTACTACATTTCATATTTTTCAAAATAAAATTGATAATCATGATCACTTGCCCAATGTTTAGCATCTTTAATTAATTCATCTGGTCCACAAGCTATTACCCAACTTAATTTATTATCATAATTTATAGTTGGATCATCAATTGCAAAAACTTCATCAAATTTAGGTCTACCAAATTTTAATAAAGGTTGTGAAGAAGAATTTTTCTTTAATTCATCTTCATCTTCTAAATCTTCTAATTTTTGTTTTTTAATATTTTGTAATGGAATACTATTATCATTCAATAATCCATGATTTTCTTCATCCTCTTCATCATCATCATCATGAATTATAAATTCTGGTATAGATTGTTGTTCTTCAGATAATTCATCATTATCGATACCAGAAGTTATATAAACTTGAACACCATTCATATCTAATTGATTTAAAATAAATGTATCAGCTTTATTACGAACTGTCCAAATTAATTTAATTATTATATGAGGATTACAAATTTTAAAATATTTAAAAATTGGTAAACCAAATGAAATACCTGATCCACCACATATAATATTTATAATTTGAGCAGTATTAAAAAATGGTGAAGGTAATGAAGGATAAGGACCTGTTAATAAATAAGAATCAATTGAATTTAAATTAAATAATTGAGTTTTTCTTAAAATTAAATTAAATGAATTTGAATTTTCTTCTGAAATAGATGCTATAGTAAATGGATGTGATGATTGAATCCAACTTCTATAATTCAGTATTGTATAATTTAATCTAATATGTGATGCAGGTAACCAATTAATTGTAAAATTTAAAGGTAATTTAATTTTAATAATTTGTAATGAACTATTTGGTATATCAATAATTTTTAAAGAATTAATTTTATAACCATTAAAAAATCTTAAATAAATTTGATAAAATAATAATAATAAATTAATTATTGTAAATGGTAAAACTCCAGGTCTTGCATGTAAAGAAATTAATATAATCATTAACCAAGAAGTTAAATTATGAAAAAAATAAAAATTTGAATAAATTTTTCTTCGAATTGGTTTAATTGATATAATTAATAATATAAAAAATAAAAACATTACTAAAACTCCAAAAAAATTCGAAATATTTAAAAATAATTTATCAAATAAATTATCATTATTTTTAATCCATTTATATAAATAACCAAAAGTATGAATTAATGTACAAAATCCAATAATTCTTGATAACCATTTATGAAAATTTAAATTTTCTAAATAATAACCAAATTTCCAATTATTAACATTTGAAGGTCTTAAAATTAAATATAAATTTAATGGTATTAAACTATATGCAATTCTACCAAATCTTTTGGCACTTATAATATATTCTTCTGAAAAATTTTTAATATGATGACCTCCAGTAAATATAATTATAATTAACCATATAAATACTAAGATCCATGATGGTATAGAATTTAATTTTTTTAATAACTTATTTGGTATACTTGTTGAATTCCATCGATTTAAATATAAAAATTGTATTTGAATTTGAAATAATATAAATATTATTGATAATGCTAATATAAAATATCCATAGGGTATATTTATAAAATGATGATCTCCATGTCTAGGTATCAAATTAATTATAGAATTTAGATCAGTCATCTATATAAGTGGATGGTTGGTTATTTTTGGGGGTGTTAAATTGAGTATATAATGATGATGATTTTTGTTGTTTTTTTATATGGGGTTTTGGAATCGTCTGTTGTAACGAATAAAATTCTTCGTGTTGGTAATTTATTGATATTTGAGAATTTTAACAAAAAAAAAACCTGCATGTAGGTGCTAGTATAGCCATTCTAAGTTAAATAATATGCTCATTTTATACTGTAAGGAAATTGTAACAGTTATAAACATAGAGCAAATTTAATAAATATATATATATATATATAATAAGCATTTGATTAATAAAAGGTTCATTGGATTCTAAGAAAAGAATATTGGAAGAAAATCAAAGTATGAACAATTCTTAAAAAGTATCTTAGAATTATGTAATTCTCGCCCCAAATTCTTCGTTGGCCCTATTGAGAAACTTATATAGATAATTTTACCAAATTATTATAAAAATTCCAAAATGTAACTCTTCAGTATTTTCAAAGATTACAAGGTATATATTTTGATCAATTTGAATAGAAATTATTAGTTCAATATACAGTTAAATCAAATATCAAGATATAAAACTAGGTTTATATAGATATATTTTTAAGTCATACGATCAGAGGTTATTATTCAATCCGCTACCACACATGAAAAAATGAAATTTTCTCAAAAATTATCACAATTTACTTTCAATTAATTTACAAATAAACATATTTAGTTGGTATTATAAATGTAATTTTGTAAAAAATCAGTGTATAGAAAGAAATACTACAGTTCCATGTATCAAAAAAAATTCAAAACACACAGAAAAAGTAAGAGAAATCGGAGCATAGAGAATCATCTGAAGATGTAATTTTGAAAATTTAGAAGAAATAAGAATTGAACTACTAATATTCAATTTTTTTTTAAATCAAAATTTTTTTTAAATAATCTATAAAATTCAACAAAAACTTGAAAAGTTCTTGATTAAAACGAATGTCATAAATTTAATGAACAATAACAATTATTAGATACAAATTACAATTTGAAATTTAAAGTTGAAGAATATATATATATGGGTATCTTACTTAAAAGAAGTAAATACACAATAGTATTAATATATATATATATATAAAAGAAGTAAATACACAATAGTATTAATATATATATATATATATATATATTAATTAAGTTGATGTCCATTCGGAAGAAAAATATTTGCAGTGATTCGATCAAGATTTATTATTATTATTTCTCGGGATTTGGCAAGGGATTAGAAGAATTTATAGGGGGTGTTTATT
This sequence comes from Insectozyma bohioensis, assembly GCA_030582535.1. Taxonomy (NCBI): domain Eukaryota; kingdom Fungi; phylum Ascomycota; class Pichiomycetes; order Serinales; family Debaryomycetaceae; genus Insectozyma; species Insectozyma bohioensis. The sequence goes on along the minus strand of JAKTXL010000100.1, from coordinate 366 downwards.
GAAAAACCAACAACTCGATATAATATAATATTCGTAATCAATATCAACGAATAAAACTGAAAGGCTATTGTGAGAAGAAGAAAATTATATTTAATATAGTGAGAGATGTCGTGAATAACCTTGATAAATAGTTCAAAATGTCTTGATTCTCCTTTTCAAGGTTTAAATTAAAGGATATCCTTGAATTGCAGGAGATCCTTGTATTTGTACTTGTATTTGTATTATAGAGGAGATGATTAAATTAAATTAAATTAAATTAAATTAAATTAATTGTTAATTTTGTGTTAATTTTTTAGATTTTTTCTTAGTACATATGATCATGTCATACATATATAATATGCATGTAGTTATAAATTGAGAGAAACT
>JAKTXL010000099.1:0-48020 GCA_030582535.1 Insectozyma bohioensis | reverse complement strand
TTAATCATTTAGTCAGTCATATATAAATCAATTGAAAATTCTTTTTAAATCTTTCCCTCTCTTTTTTTTTTTCTTTTATCAATAATAATATAATAATAATAATAATAATTATAAAAAATGAAGAAATTGTTCCTGCCAAAAGATGATTTTATGTGTTGTGAATGTGGTAAAGAATATAAAACATTTGGTGAATTAAGAAATCATGTTGCTACACATACAAAAAAATGATAAAATGGTTTAGATTAGATTGACTTAGGTGGTTATTATAGTTATATTATAATAATATTATGTATATCTTTCCTTTATAAATAAATCATTTTTTAATATTTTAAAATATATTTACTATATCAATAATAATAAAATACTTATTAAATCTTTGCAATTCAAACTTATTAATTGATTAGTTCTACTTTTTTTTTTGATATTTAACTCTTTGAATCCTCTACTTTTTAAGTTAAAATTTTTGCAATTCTTTTTTAGAAAAAGTTATGTATCTAAAACTTTTGTATATTAACTACTAGAAAAATAAATCAAAATAATACCTAATTAAAAATCTTTTTATATATAAATATAAATATATATATATAAATATTTACAATTATTTAAATAATTTTTTCAATTTTGATCTTTTTGAACTTTTTGGACTTTTAGGACTACCAGTAGATGATGAATCAGGTGGTGGTGGGGTTGATGGTGCATTATTATTATTACGTTTTTGATAATGATTAGGTACTGAATTTGATCCATTTTGATTATTATGTTGTTGTTGAAACATTTGTTGTTGTTGTTGAACTTGATTTTGAAATTGTTGTTGTTGATTTGATATTTGTGAATTTACATTTGATTTTGGAATACCATCTTCAAATAAATATAAAGGAGGTTCTTCTTTTGATGAATTTAAATCTTTAACTATTGATAAATCTAAATCATTTAATTTTTTATTATCTCCAATAGATTGTAACCCAATTAAAAAATCTCTTGGTTTTAAAATTGATTCAGAACCTATATAAAATTCTTTATTAATTGATGATGTTAATTCATAAATTGATCGAATTTCACTATATGTAATACCACCTGCAACAAATGCAAATATTCTTTGTTTATTTTTCCCATTAATTCCAGATAATGAAGCTCTTGTAACTGTTGATGTTGATGATGTTGCCCATGAAGCTTTAATTCTTGTATTACGTAAAGAACCATTTGGTTGTAATTGATTATCTTTATTTGTAGAAATTCTTGAATTATTTTGTGGTAAATCTTCATCTAATGGTTGATCTCTAAAATAAGGAAATGATTCACGATCAAGTGAATATTTTGACAGATTTTGTAAAATTCTTTTTATACCAGGACTAAAACGTGATGTATTATAAGTACCTTCATTATTTATACTATGATACATTTCTTTTTCAAAAGGTTTATCTTTAACTGATTTTTTAAAAACTTCAAAACCTAATCTATCAACATTATTAAAACATCTTTCAACTAAACTTGTTATTTGACGATCATTAACACCAATAAATCGAATTAATTTTTCAAAATCACTTCGAATTAATCCACCTCTATAAAATGCATAAATTAAAACTAATCTCATTTTATCATTTATATGTAAATCATCTCTTGCTAATAATATAATTAAATCATCATGTAAATGTTTATTTCTTTCACCTTCAAAACTTATACCTTCTGCACAACAAGTTTGTTCAAAATCAGCAGCAAATTCAGCCAATTTTCTTGAAGAATTAATATCAAGACATTTATCAATTAAAGATTTATGTAATGTTAATTGTTTTCTTTCTTCATCAAAACCTTTTAAATGTGCAACAATATACATTAAATCAGATGATGTATTTGCTTTTGAACGATCAATCATTAAAGGATTATTTTTAATTAATTCAGTAATTTTATTATGAATTAATTCAGAACTTTCAATAATATGTAAATGTCTTAAATTTATCCAATCTTCATCATTTTCATTTTCTAATGAAACTTCAACATCATTAATTTCACCTTTTTCATTTTCACTTTGATAATTATATTTATTAGTTCTTTCTAAACTTTCTACAATATCCATAGCCATAGCTTGATAACTAAATTCATGTAATAAAGGAGCATATAAATCTAATGTACGATCAGTAATTAATAATATAGCTCTTGGTTTATTAGCAACTGATGGAGGAGGATAATTATGATTATTTCGACAATATTCATCCAATTGATTTTGAAAAGAATCAGCAATTAATTCAGGTAAACGTTTAGCTTCATAATTACCTTGTTTTGGACTATAAAAACGAATTAAAGGATATTCATCCATTTCAATCATTATATCTAATAAACTTTTAGCAACTAAATCAATTTGTGGCATTACATAATCTTGAACATTTCTATTATAATAAATTGGCATTGAATTTGAAGTTTTATTATCAGTTAAAAATACTCTTGTTTCATAAGGAAAAAAATTACAATTAATAAAATTTATATTATCATTAAAATAATTTAAAACTTTTGAATTATTTATAAAATTATTTTCATAAAATGATGATAATCTTTTATTTTGAAAATTTGTTGATTTTAAATTAAATAAACTTATACCACCTTTATATCTTTTAGTTTGAATATCACTTAAAATACATTTTAAATTATAAATAGTAACATCACATAAATAAATTGCAGTCATAAAAGTACTTTGTCTTCTTTTAGAATCAATTTTTTCAATTGAAGCTACTATTCTTAATAATTGTTCTTTAGTAATAACATGATATAATATAGATTCTGATTGATCATCAATAATTAAATTATAAAGTTGACCAGGTATTTGAACTCGTTTAATTTGTGATAAAAGATAATCATGTTGAATGTTTAATAATGAATTTGGATCTTTATTTTTTGACATATTTTATTATTGAATTATATGTAAATAATATATAAATATATGTATATATTATATTAAAAAAAGAATATGGCAATGATAAATGAATAAAAAAAGAATCAACAGAATCAACAGAATCGAAAAAATCCAAAAAAAAGTCCAAAAAAAGAAAAGACAATAAAAAAATAAATTAAAAGAACAAATTTGAAATTAAAAAAAAAAAAAAACAGAAGAATTGAAAATATCTTTTGGTTTGATTTAACCATACAATAAAGTTAAGTTCTTTCTGTTCTATTCTTTTCTTTTCACTATTGATAGAGTATAGTTGGTTTGTTGGTTTGTTGGTTCGTTGGTTGGTAAGCTGAGGAATCGATCGGTTAGTAAAATATCGCACTGGATTGTTTGTTAGTTCGTTAGTTCGTTAGTTGGCACGAAGAAGTTGAAGTTGAAGTTGAAGTCGCAGTTGCGGTTGCGGTTCCAATTCTAAATAGACATAAATAAAGAAACAATAAAAAATTAAACGATTATAAATAGGAAAATAATAAACTAAGTAATTAGGTAATTAAGTAACTGAATAATTAAAGAAATTGTAATAATAATTATTATACAGATATATATGAGATCAAAAGTTTTAGTTTCAGTTTCAGTTTCAGTTTCAGTTGATTTTAAAACTAATTAACTTACTAAATCATATTAATTTCCTAATACAGGTCTAAAAATTTCTACTAAATAAAAAATTACTAAAATTTCATATTTCAAAATAATTTCATAATAGAATAAAACAATGATAACTATTACTAAGTATTATTACTAGTACTACAGTACAGTACTAGTACTACTATTATATTTAATTATATTTAATTATATTTGATTATGATGATAATTAGTTCTTAGAAAAATATTAAATATTTCGATTCGATTGAATTCCGACTACTTTCTACTTTCTATTTCTACTTCTATGTCTACAGATAAGCCCCCCCTATTTATTCAGAGCCAAGCCAACACAACTACCCAGCGCCAAGACTACCACCACTGTTAGTACCACTGCCACGACAACCACTGCCACGACGACCACCACGAACCCTGCCCAAATCACAACGACAACGACAACAACGGAACGACAGAAAACCCGAAAAACTTGAAAAACTGAAAAAAACGCCAAAACCAAAAAAAAACATCAAAACATCAAAATATTAAAAAGACAAAAAAAAAAAAAAATAAAAATAAAAAATTAAAAGAAAACGTATACAAATTTCAATAGAGGATCCAATTAAGAACAAGTCAATGATATGACAGTTCGAGATAATATACATAATGATTCTTCACATTCATTAGGCAATCATACACATTCTCATTCTCATTCACAAACTTCTACTTCAACATCAAGTTCAACTTCAACTTCAGCTTCAACTCCAATTGCAACTTCTTCTTCCAATAATAAACCAATTAATTCAACAATTAATACTAATACTACTACTACTACTACTTCAACTATTCCTACTAATAATAATATTATAGAGCCTTTTGAAATTGATGATAATTCTTCTCTATCTTCTTCATCAATACCACCAAACAATACAACTTCATCATCAATAATTGATAAATCTTATAAAAATCAAACAATTGAAGCAATTATATATATTTTAGGATGGTATTTATTTTCTTTATCAATATCTATTTATAATAAATGGATGTTTGGTAAAGGTTTAAATTTTAAATTTCCAATATTAATAACTTCATTTCATCAATTTTGTTTAAGTTTATTAAGTTTATCATTATTATATAAAAATTTAAATTTAAGACCAAATAAATTATATCAAGGTTATAATTTTAAAATATTTTTAAAAAAATTTTATTTAATTGATTGGAAAATTTATTTAAAACAAATTTTACCTTGTTCAATAACTTCAGCTGGTGATATTTCTTTAAGTAATATATCAATATCTTTAATTTCATTATCTTTATATACAATGTTAAAAACTTCTTCTTTAATATTTGTATTAATATTTGGTTTATTATTTAAATTAGAAAAATTTAATTGGAGATTAATTATAATTGTTGGTATAATGACAATTTCTGTTATAATGATGACTGAAAAACCAAAAAATTCAAATATTAATGATGAAGATGATGAATATCTGATATTTGGTATATTAATGGTTTTAATTGCAAGTATGTTATCTGGTTTAAGATGGTCATTTACTCAAATTTTATTAAAATCAAATCAATATACTTCAAATTCAATTTCAACTATATTTTATATATCACCAATTATGTGTATTATATTATTTATAATGGGTTTAATTGTTGAAGGTTGGAATAATTTTATATCTTCACCAATTTGGATTGAAAAAGGTTTATTTACAACTATTTTATTATTAATTATTCCTGGTATATTAGCATTTATGATGACTTTATGTGAATTTAAATTATTAACTGTTTCAAAAGTTATAACTTTATCAATAGCTGGAATTTTTAAAGAATTATTAACTATTTTATTAAGTTCAATTATATTTGGTGATAAATTAAGTTTTATTAATATTTTAGGTTTATTATTTACATTTATTGATATTTTATGGTATAATTATTATAGATATCAACAACAATTACAAAAACAACAATTACAATTACAAAAACAAAAAGAACAATCAATATATGAGGATATAAATAGAGTTAATGTATAAATAAATAAATAAATAAAATTTTTTTTTATTTTTTCTTTTTTCTTTTTTATTTACTTTGTTCTATATTTTCTATATAATAATTATTATTTTTATAAAATTATTAAAATCATTGCAAAACTTATAAATATCGTCGTTATTAATTTAAATTGAAATTTATATGATTTAATTTCTATAGTATTTATTCTAATATCATTTGATAATGCTTTTGATGATGAAGCACTAGCTGCACTAGCTGCAATACCAGTAGTTGTTATTGATGCTGCATTACCACTATAACCTGTAAGATAAATTGTTCCACTTTTAACTACTGCACCACTTAATCTTGCAGGAATTTCTAAAGTTTCACTTTCAGCAGCAATAAAATTTACACTTGAATATAATAAAGTTGCATTATCATTAAGATATGTATTTGGTGTAGCAAATGGTATTGAACCTGATTCAATATAATCAATTGAATGAATTTTATCTTCACTAGTAGTAATAGTAGTCAGATTATGATTAGATGATAATATTGAACTTTTAGATGATGTTATAATTGTTGATTGATTAAATAATTGAATACTTGAAGAATTTCCTGAACTTTTATTAATTTGTAAATAATTATTTGATTGAGCTAAAGCAATAGATTGACCTTCATTATCAACAACTAAATAAACATGTCTTAAAAATGGTAATCCTAAAGAACTAAAACCTTCTGTAGTTGATGGTAATACTGTTAAATAACATGCTTTTGCACCATTTTCAAATGTTAAATAAGAATCACCATAATAAGCAACACGATAAAATTCATTTATAGGTACTTTAATTGTAAAATTTCCAAGTTGAAAATTAACTGTAGCTTCAATATCATCTAATGTATCACATTGAACTAACCATTTTAAAACTTCACTACTATAATAAGCATTTGTTTGAACTGCCAAATTTATAATAATTTCTAATGGTAAATAAGAATACATAGTTCTTGTATCTAATACTACTGGTAATGCACCACCTTTTGATTTAATTGATAAACTTTGACCAGTTTCTTCATTTTCAACTCTAACATCATCCAACAGAATAATTGGTAATGTTAATTCAATTAAATCTTGATTTGCTTGTTGTTGTGTTGCTGGAAATCTATAACCTCTATGAGGTATCATATCATATGAATATAAATCTCCATTATAAAATTTTGTATTAACAATACCTGGAATTAATTGACATAATCCTTCACCAGATTCACTTGAATTAGTAAACCATAATGAATAACCCGGTGATTTAATTATTCCTTGATCAACTAAATTATATAAAAATCCATTTTCATCAGGTTTACCTGCTAAACCAAATCCACCTACATACATATTAGTATTATTTGCATTTAAAAATTTAATATTTGATACAATATATTCTTCATTATTAGTTAAATTAAATTTAATAGTATCATTTACATATTCACCAGATGCAAAAATTTGATTCATATATGGAATAATATGATAATCATCAGTTTCTTCTGATGAATCAGCCGTAGTAGTAACACTACTAGTATATAATCCATATTCACCACAATTTTCAGTAAATTGACTTGCAGTTAAAATACTAGAAGGATATGATTGACTTGTTGTATAAGTAGATACTAAACTATTTAACCAAGAATCTTCATAAGAACAATCCATAAAATAATCATTATTCATAACCCATATATCAGGTTGAATAATATCTAATCTTAATTCAATAGATTGATTATTGGATCCAAATGCAAATTTCCCATTATAATAATTATCATCTGTGGGCATTGTAAATTGTAATTTAAATAAATCATAATCATGAGAATTTTCATTAATTTTAGTTGTTGGAACTTGAGTTGTTGATGATCTTGAATTTCTTGTACCAATTGAAGTTGATTGAGTTACTGTTCCAACAGTAAGTTGGACTGCTCCATCATCAGTTTTTGTTGATGATGTTGTTAAACTTGTTGATCTAGAACTTGTTTTATCATGACTATTACTACTTTCACTAGCCGAACTCGTTTTAATATCGGTATTTATACTTGCTGCAGTATTTCCAGTAGTTTCTATATCAATAGAAGAATATGTATCTATGGCAGTAACCTGTGTTTCTCCTGAACTTAATGATGTTGGTGTATCTGAAGCAACAAGAATAGGAGCTACTGCTGCTGCCGAAGTCGACGTTGAATCGGCACATATAACTAATGATATGATATTTATTAATATTAGTAGTCTAAACATTGTAAATTTGAATTAAAAAAATTAAACAAAAAAATAAGTATAGAAGGAAACACTCTTTTGTAATCTTAATTAGTATTTATGAAATCAGTTGATTTTAAATTTGTATAATCCATATATATATAGATATATATGGTAAATGATAAAGTGTATTATTTATAGTATAGGTATATCGTACAATTGATATTCAATATTTTTTTTTTTTTTCGGGTCTTCTTTTTTTTTTTGGTAGGACTTCTAAAAATAAAACCAATGTCACAAATTGAATGACGTAAATCAAAGTAATGTCGTAATTTGTATTTTTTGTTATTTCTACATAATTATAGTAATATCCAATATAAAGTATATATATATATATATATAAATGGTAGTTAATATTATCGTTTATTTAATTCTAAATCAATTATAACTTTATTTAAACCATTATTTTTAAATAAATTTGATATTTTATCAATATTTATTAAACAATTTTTAACATCATTAAATGAATTTAATGAATAATTTAATTGAATTAATAATTTAATATTTAAATTCATTGGATTATTAGTATTATTAAACAATTCATTAATTAAATTAATATATTTATCACTTGTTAAAATCTTTAATAATTTATCAAATTTATTTATTGATATATTAATTTGATAATTTTTAAAATTCATTATATATTTTTTAATTAAATTAATTTTAGTAATTGGATATCCATTATATGTTTTTATAACTTCATTAGAAGTATTAGTAATGACATAATCATTATCATATTCATGTTCATGTTCATAAGGGGAATCAATATCATCATCATAATCAATTGTAATTATATATTTACAATATCGGAAATAATATATTTTAATGGATTGATAAAAATATGGAATTAATTGTAATTGTTTCAAATTATATACATTTAAATATTTATATATTTCAATTAATAATTCATTTGGTAAATCAAATATTGTTATCATTATTATTTATCTATTTTGTTAATTATTAATAAAAGAAAGAAATTCAAATTGAAATTGAAAATAAAAGTAAAATAAATTTATTCAAATTAGTGTATTCCATTCTAGTTATATTTCAAACAATCTTAATCAATAAATTAATTAAAAATAAACTTAAAATAAGATAAAGTAAATGGTTAATACAAATAAAAAAATCTGTAAAAGTTATCTAAAAAATCAGTTAATTTATTTTTTCTGATTCAATTTAATTAAGTAAGAAACAAATCACAAGATTTCCAAATTAGGGGAAACGTTTTTTGTTAGAATGTCATTTATTTTCAATGTCATTTTTCAATGTCTTATTTTCTGTGGTAGTGTAGATTTATCAAAAACACAATTTTTTTTATTCTTTTTTTTTTTTTTTCTTCTTTCTTTCTTTTCCAATTTGATTAAGTTTCAAATCTAAAGAGAGACAAGAAGAATCTTATACCAAGTCTCATATTAAAATAAGATAAATAAAATGGTATGTTCAATTTTTTTCATTTCATTTTGAAACATTAAATCGTTATGATTTGATGAGAGAATTAAATTAAATCTATTAAATAACAAGATCAAATACTAACAAAACGATATTTTTTAGCTTCCATTGTATTTATTGACAGCAGCTAAAAATAAACCAATATTAATTGAATTGAAAACTGGTGAAACTTATAATGGTAATTTATTAAATTGTGATTCATGGATGAATTTAACTTTATCAAATGTAATTCAAACAAATTCAACTGGTGATAAATTTGAAAAATTTACTCAAATTTATATACGTGGTATTCATATTAAATATTTAAGAATTCCTGATGAAATTATGTCTTATGCTAAAGAACAAAGTATTATAAATATGGAACAAAGAAATAGAAATCAAAAAAATAGAAGAATTGGTGGATCAAGTAATTATAATAATGATAATAGAGATAGAAGAGATAGTCATCATCATCATCATCGTAGTTATGGTGGTAGTGGTGGTAATAATAATGGAAGATTTAGAGGTGGCAATAATAATAGAAGAGGTGGTGGAAATTTTTAATTGTCAACTAAATGATAAAGATAAATACATGAAAAAGCAATAATATAAAATTTTTAACTATTTTTCATTCATTTCCTTTTAAAAAAAAGAAGGAGGTATTGTATTATAACAATAATAATTGATAATTTTTATGATAATCAGAATTTTTTAATTTTATTTTTTTGGTTTTATTTTTTGGATTTTGATTTTTTTTTTAGGATTTAATTTTTGGGATTTTTATTTATCATTAGCCTTAGGGAAATTATATATATTTTTATATATATTATATAGCTGTATCTGTATAAATCATTTATTTTAAATCTTTTAACAAAATGATTAACAATAGTCAAATGAAAACTTTGTAAAACTTAACTCTATATCAAACATCTATTATAATTTAGATAATGTCATATATCTTTTCCCTTTCCAAAGCAGATATGATTTTATAAATGTTTCAATTTATTGATTTATTCAAATATGATATTGAATTTTAGTTTGTTTAGCATACTTGTAGTTGGAAATTGGTAATATATAATAGAATAATTAAACTTGTGTGTGATATTTATAAATTAGTTTTGAATTGGGTTTCAGCAAAGACTATTATTACCTATACAAACCGTTTAAAATATTATCTAATTATGAATAATAAATTATCATTAATGAAAAGGGATAAATTATCAGAATTTGATCATATTAAAGAATATAGAAAATATTTAAACAAACTATTCATTATAATTTTATATATACAACCATATTATGTGGGATGATTTAAAACCATATCATATTCGGTTATAATCATATAGATTTAATTATTTATATAAATAATAATCTAAAACTCTATTATATGAATTTATTTTTACAAGAGATTAAAACTTATTATACCTTTTGTCAAGAATTTTGCAAGTCATTCAAGTTTATCATTTTTGGTTGTTTCTTTTGAACCATTTTCTATTAACAAAACACACGGGCTACCATATGAGTTTTTAATAATATATTTATAATTATCTAATTGAATTGAATTTGTTTTTATCTATTACTGTATTTGTTAGCTATTTACTTAATTTAAATATTATATAAAAACTATATAATATTTTCTAAAAATGGTATATAATTTACACTGTTCCAAAAAAAAAAATTTTCAAATCAAAATAAAATTGAAATTTTGTAGTACAACATACCCTTTTAATCACTTTTTTGGAAACAGCAAAACCAGGAGTATCCAATAAACACATAATTAGGCCATTTTAACGAGGTCCATTTTTTCTGACTTTTTGAAATTTTTAAAAAATGAACGAAACGGGTTTGGGCTCTTTTCATATTTCCCGATTTTGCTAGCTCACAAAACAAGATCCTGTTTCAAGTTGAAACAAGATTCAATTGTATTTATGAGCTAGCAAAAGTTACTAGCCACCATTTATTGTGTGGCCGAGTTAATAAACCCTTTTGTTGATCATTTAGAGTTCGTATAGAGATCTACACGAACATGGAATTAAAGTATATAGTAACTAAATAAACTATATAGTAATAATAAACAAGTCTTAATATGAAATGATTTTGAAACTAATTAATGATGAAAAGTGGATTGTTTGTGCTATTGAAAAAAAAAATTAGTTGCAAAAAAAAAAATAAAATGGTATATAAATTTTTGTTAGGCCAGTTTTTTGTTATCCATACCGAAAAATATTTTTCTACCACTATTTTTTTTTTTGTATTTTTTTTTGCAACTATATACTATTCATATTTTAACAACAACAACTTATAATTGAATCAATTTATAGATTATTCATTTCCCAAAGAATTATAAACCACAACCATCATCATCATCAAGTTTTAAAAATAAAGATTAACAAAAGTAATTAAATACAATTTCAAGAAAAGGTCATAGTTTTAGTACAAGTTTTGGAAAAAATTTATCATTTTTATCTTAGTAAAAATTCAAGAAGTTAGGATGTGGCTCCTCCCTTGTGCAGACTGCCTTTCTCCTTGAATTTTGCAAAACTATTTTAAAACTATTAAATTTAAATTTTGAATTTACTGATGTATAATAATTGATGATTGGGTCTACAAATTAATGAATTGAAATCCTATTGTTATTAATAGCTTATATTTAAAGATTATTGGTTCTATTATTATATTCCAAAAAGATTAATTGCCAAATTTCCAATATATATAATTAAATATTAAAGCATATTTTCATAATTAGAATTACTTAATATTTTTTATATTAATAGATCAAACTATATTAAAAGCAGGTATGATAATAGTTTATTTACCTAGTATATACTTTAATTCCATGTCCGTGTAGATTCTCTAAATATGCAGTAAAAGGGTTATTAATCCCAACCTCCATTGAATGGAGGTTAGTAAAAATGACCAGCGAACCTCGTTCAATTTGAAACGGGGTCTTGTCTTGTGAGCAGCAAAATCGGGAAAAACTCAAAAGAGCCCAAACCCGTTTCGTTCATTTTTTAAAAATTTCAAAAAGTTAAAAAAAATGGACATCGTTAAAATGGCCTAATTATGTGTTTATTAGATACTCCTGGTTTTGCTCTTTCCAAAAAAGTGATAAAAAGGGTATGTTGTAATACAAAAATTCAATTTTATTTTGATTTCAAAATATTATTTTTAGAATAGTGTAAATTATACACCAGTTTTACAAAATTTAATATAAAAACTATAAAATATTTAAATAATACATATCACAAATTTACCAAAAGCGATTCATTTTAGATTGGAGAATTCATATAGTGACAGTTTGGAGAAAAGTTTAAAAATAAACTAGAGTAATCACAAGAATGATGATTATAAATATGAATGTAAATTGGAAATATACTACTTTAGTAAGAAATATAGTGTATAATTATTATTTGAAATAAGGTATAAAACATTGTTGGTTGGAGATTAATGGTCATTTCGATAATTTCAACTTAAATCGTTGGGGGGATCTGAAAAAGTATCGAATTTGGTAGCAAAATGGGTTCTAACGTGCAATTACCAATAAATAAAATTTTTTTTTTATTTTTTTGGTTTATAATTTTTGAACAAAATCATTTTGAAAAAAATAATTAAAGTGTATTAATAAATATAATATATAAAGTTATTAAAATGGTTAAATTAACTCAAATAGACGACGAAACTCAAGCTCAATTTGATCAAAAACAAGAAGCTGGTTCATTATCCAAACCAATAATTAATGATGATGAAGATTTTGAAAGTGAATCAGAATCAGATATTGATGATGATTTTGATTTTGAAAATGAAACTTTATATGATAGATTAATTGCTTTAAAAGATATAATTCCTCCAGAACAAAGAGAAACTGTTTTTAATTTATCTTCAACTTTATCTAATTATGTATCTAATGGTATTTCTAAAAGTGGTGCATTTTTATGGGGTTTAACTTCAACAAGTTTATTATTAGGTGTTCCATTAGCAATGGCTATATTATCAGAAACTCAATTACAAGAAATGGAAAAAGATATGTCATTACAAAAATCAGCTCAAGATGTTTTAGCTCCAGGTTCTGAAAATGCTTTTGCTGGTGAAAAAAAGGATTAAATGAATAAATGAATAATAATAAATTTCCAATCCAAAATTATATACAATTTGAAATTTCTTGTAAATATATAAATAAATGAAAAAAAAAATAGTATAATATATATAAAATTTAAAAATATATTAAAATCAATGTAATATAAAAAGTATATTTCTAGTAATGATTAAAAATAAATATTCTAAATGTCTAAATTCTAAGATAATGAGTTTTTTAATCTCTTCTTTTATGAGTTTTTTTTAATCTCTTCTTTTATGTTTAATTGATAATGCATAAATATCTAAATATTGAGTAATTTCAGTTATAATTTCAGCAACAAATATTGAATGAATACCTAAAGTAATACCACAACCTAACCAAGTTACACCATTTAATACATTAGTTTCATCATAATTATAAATTTCAATTAATAATTTACTTAAAATTAATTGACCAATTGGAACAAATATTGGAAATTGAACCATTGGAAATTCTTGTAAAGTTAAATGAGCTAAAATTATTCTACCAACAAAAAATGCTATGGTACAACCTATGGATATTATTAATGGGAAACCATATTCTGATAAAATTGAAGGATAAGCCCAACAATATAATATAATAAATCCATAATAAATAAAAAATGGTGATAAACCTTTGTAAGCTTCATTAATTTCATTTTTTGAATCTTTTGTATTTTTACCAAATTTTTCTTCATAATATTTAGCAACATTTTGCATTGCAGAAATAATATTAAAATATAATGCACCTAAACCAATAACAACATAAATTATTGAACTATTAATTTTATAAGTATCTTCATAACCTAAAGAAGATAAATCTAATTCAAAAATTTCAACATTAAAAATATCAGGTCCAAATATACCAACAACAATATAAACTATACAAATCATTAAAATACCTTCAACAGGACCAGAAAATTTTGATAAAAATAATGTATGAGTATGATATTCTTCCCAAGTTGAAGTATAAAAATTACAAACAGATGCAAATTGAGATAACATTAATAATCCACCATAACCCATTTTTAAAACACTTGCAAAAATAATTGAACCAAAAGTTGTATTTATAGCATCAATTGAATGATCAAATAATTCACCTAATGGACCACTTTGACCAGTTCTTCTAGCATGACAACCATCACAACCATCAAAAGTTTGATACATAAATAAACCAAATGCATAAAAAAAATAACACCAAGAAGGTTGAGTTGAATTTAAATAAGGATCATAATAAAATACAACTAATAAATTTGATATAATAAAAAATAATCCTAATAATGTTACAACATTTGGTGCCATCCATAAAGGAAAAATTTGTACAAACCAATTCCACCATTTTTTCAAGATATATTTTGAAATAATTGAATGATCTTCTGAAGAATATTTATATAGTTTTAAATTATGTAATTTATTAGCAGGAATAAATAAACCCATGATGATTATTATTATTATTATTATTCAATTGATTTGATTATTCAAAATATTAATTCTAAAATTGGAATGAACAAAACACTATTTCCAAAATTGTTTTTCCTATTTCCCCAAAGTTTTGATTAAATTAAATTAAATTAAATTTAATTAAATTTTTTTTAGTTGATTTTATTTTCAAAACAATAAAAAAAAAAATTATGATGAAAAAGTGAAAATCGTGAAGAGACAAAAAAAAGCAAAAAGAAACAAAGAAAAGCAAAGCAAATTAAAAGTTAAAACAAAATTCAATGAACAAAGATTTTAAAGATTGTTTTTATAGTTAGATGTTAGATAAATTTATAATAAAAGATTCAAATTGAAATTGAAATTGAAATTGGTACCAAAAAAGGTAATAAAATAAAGGTTAAACCAAAGAAAAAGCAAAGCAAAGCAAATGAAATCAAATCAGATCGAAGAAAAATAAAATATTGAGTCGACTTGACCACGCCCCCCCCCCCCTCCTTATATTCACATACCATGCCCATTCCCATCCCTTGTGTGCGTGCTGCTACCTTTTACTTACTTAAGTATTTTGAGCCCAAACCAACAACAACAATCATCATCAACAACAATTCACTGATTGATTCATTCAACAATTTTAATTAAATCACAACAAATTTATTATAATATCACCCTTACAACTAAACTATATAATCCAACTATCAACCGATTACCAGAGTAGATACCATATGCGCATGTGATTTAATATATTTTAAAGAGTTGAAACAATTTTATTTTATAAAAAAACAAATAAATTTATTTATTTATTTATTTTATTTATTATTATTTATTTCTAAATACAAGTGACAATGGTATTTTCATAAATTAGAAACAAAACTTAAAATTAAAATCAAATTAAAAATCATACCAAAATCATAATTATTAATAAAACATTAGATTTTCCTTTTTTTTATTATTTTATTTATTTTATTATTATTAGTTATCTTATTTTAAACTCATAATCTTCTTTAATCAACTTCTTCCATAGCAGATTCACCAGCTGGTTCTTCAGTTGAAGCAGTAGTAGTTGAAGTTTCTGGTTTAATTTCAGTTTCTTCAGTTTCATCATCAATATTTAAACCTAATGAAATTAATCTATTAATTCTATGAGCAAAATTTGATGGTTCATCTAAAGTAAAACCTGAAGTTAATAAAGCAGTATCAAATAATAAAGTAGTTAAATCTTTAACAGTTTTATCTTCAGCACCATCTTCTTCAACTTTTTTCTTCAATTCTTTAATAATTGGAGATTTTGGTGAAATTTCAAAAGTTTTTTTAGATGACATATATGATGACATAGTAGTATCTCTTAAAGCTTGAGCTTTCATAATTCTTTCCATATTAGCTGACCAACCAAATTGACCAGTTCTAATAGCAGCTGGTGCATCAACTAATTTATAAGAAACAACAACTTTTTCAACTTGATCACCTAAAATTTCTTTTAAAGCTTTAGTTAATGGTTCAAATTCTTTAGTTTCTTGTTCTCTTTGAGTTTTTTCATCATCAGTTTCTTCTAATTCAAAATCTTTTGTAATATCAACTAATTTTTTATCTTCAAATTCTTTTAATTGAGTCATAGCATATTCATCAATTGGATCAACCATAAATAAAACTTCAAAATTTTTAGCTTTTAAAGCATCTAAAAATGGTGATTTTTCAACAGCTTTAATAGATTCACCAGTAATATAATAAATATTTTTTTGATGTTCTTGCATTCTAGTAACATAATCTGATAATGAAGTCATTTCTTCAGTTGATTTAGTTGAATTATATCTTAATAATTTAGCTAATGATTGTCTATTTTGAGCATCTTCATGAATACCTAATTTAATATTTTTAGAAAAAGCACTATAAAATTTATCAAATTGTTCTTGATCTTCTGAAATTTCATTAAAAGTTTCAATCATTTTTTTAACAATATTTTTTCTAATAACTTTTAAAATTTTATTTTGTTGTAACATTTCTCTTGATAAATTTAATGGTAAATCTTCTGAATCAACAACACCTCTAATAAAACTTAACCATTCTGGAATTAATTCTTCAGCATCATCAGTAATAAAAACTCTTCTAACATATAATTTAATATTATTCTTCTTCTTTTTAGATTCAAAAGCATCAAATGGAGCTCTTTTTGGAACAAATAAAATAGCTCTAAATTCTAATTGACCTTCAACTGAAAAATGTTTAACAGCTAATGGATCTTCCCAATCATTTGAAATTGATTTATAAAATGCATTATAT
The DNA here is from genome assembly GCA_030582535.1 of Insectozyma bohioensis. Lineage (NCBI taxonomy): Eukaryota > Fungi > Ascomycota > Pichiomycetes > Serinales > Debaryomycetaceae > Insectozyma > Insectozyma bohioensis. Next base: position 30,993 of record JAKTXL010000099.1, on the reverse strand, counting down.
TCTTCTTGAGTAATATCAGATGGGTTTCTAGTCCATAAAGGTTTAGTTTTATTTAATTCTTCAGTTTCAGTAACTTGTTCTTTAACTTTTTTAGTTTTTTCTTTTTTATCTTCTTCTTCATCATCTTTAACTTCTTCTAATTTTGGTTTTTTATCATCACCTTCTTCAGTAGTTTTTTCTTCATCTTCAGTTAAAGTTTCATCAATTGGAATTTCTTTTTCAACTTCTTTAGTAACAACTAATTGAATTGGATAAGCAACGAATTCAGAATGTTTTTTAACAACTTCTTTAATTCTTTTTTCTTCTAAATATTCCAATTGATCTTCTTTCAAGAATAATCTCAACATAGTACCACGACCTAATCTTTCATTTTTTTCATCTAAAGTAACAGTAAATTTACCACCAGCATTAGATTCCCAAATATATTGTTCATCATCATTATGTTTTGAAATAACTTGAACATGATCAGCAACTAAAAATAAGGAGTAAAAACCAACACCAAATTGACCAATCATAGAAACATCAGCACCAGCACTTAAAGCTTCCATAAATGATTTAGTACCAGATTTAGCAATAGTACCTAAATTATTAACTAAATCAGCTTTAGTCATACCAATACCAGAATCTCTAATTTCTAAAACTTTTTGATCTGGTTGAGGAATAATTCTAATGAATAATTCTGGTTCAGATTCCAATTGAGTTGGATCACTTAAAGCTTGATATCTAATTTTATCTAAAGCATCAGAAGCATTTGAAATTAATTCTCTCAAGAAAATTTCTTTATTAGAATAAACGGTGTTAATAATTAAGGACATTAACTGAGAAATCTCAGCAGTAAATTCATGAGTTTCAACTTTTTCAGACATCTTAAATTAATTGAATGATATTATTTAATAAAAAATTGACAATTGATTAAATAAAGAAAAGTAGTAAAAAAGGAAAAAGGAAAAAGGGCAAAAAAAAAAAAAAAAATTTCAAAAAAAAAAAATAAAAAATTTTTGTTGAAAAATTATTTTGATTTGTATTTATATTAAGGTGTAGGTTATAACAATACCATAGTAATATGTGATGTATATAATAAATAGGTGCGTTTCATAATTACTTACTAAAAAAAAAAATAAAAAAAGACTTGAAAAGAAGATTCTATCACTTTCTATAAGGTTCTTTGTTGGGTAATGGTACACGACCATACTATTACTTACTACTTACTACGTACTACTTATGTTATTATACCGCTACCATATGATATATCATTATATTAAAAAAAAATATTTACTATATAATTATTTCTTCAATTTCAATACCACAATCAATACATCTTTTTTTAATTACATTTGTCAGAATATTTAATGGTGCTGACCAATCATGTATATGTTTTTCACCTAATGATTTCCCATCTCTTAATTTTCTAGTAAATTCTTCAGCTCTTGTTTTCTTTCTCATTTCTTTTAAATTATCTTGATATTTTTTTTCTTTACGTTTTAATTTATTTAATTCTCTTCTTTCAAATTCTTTATCTAAATTTTCTTCATTACCCCATTTCTTAAAAGCATATTCTTCAACTTGAAATCTTATAAATAATTGCATTTTACTATATCCATGAGGATTTGGTTTTTCAATTCTTGGTAATAAATTTAAATCTTTTAATTCTGGTTCTGTTAATAAATAATCTTCTCTACATTCAGTTTTAGTTAATAATGAATATTTTTCAGGTTTTAATTTTATACATTTTTTACATGCACGAACTTGTTTAAAATTATGAAATAAATTTAAATCAATATCTAATGATTCACATTCAAAACATTTAGGTAATTTATCTAAATCCATTGGAGGTGGTAAATCTTTAATTCTTTCTAATTCTTTTTGTTTATCTTTCCATTCTTCATAACTTTCTTCATCTTTTCTTTTAATTTCATCTGGTAAAAATCCTCCTTTGGAATCTTGCATGGTTGCAAAATCATAATCTATATAATCTTTTCTATTAATTGGTGGTGGATTAAACTTACGAGTAAATTCATTTTCTAATGATTCAGGATTATTTTTATTTAATCTTACAACATCAGCAATATAATCGACAGACTTTGTTGCATTACTTGTTGTTGTTGTTGATGATGATGATGATTGATTTTTATTTAATTCTTGATTTTTCAATCTTGTCTGTATTTCAATTGCTTTCAATCTATTTTGTTCTATTCGTTGTTTTTGTTCTTCAGTTAATATTCTTGGTCTTTTAATAGTTCCGTCAGATTCATAAGAAACAAATTTAGATGTAACAGTAGTAGGTGTATTTACTATTTGATTTAATGTTCTTTTAGTCGTTGATGATGGTACGGATGATGATATCGATGAAGGTGTTGCATTTACATTGGTTGAACTATTGTTACTAATATTTTTATTGTTATTGCTGTTACTAGACCCCGTGTCAGTTGACTGTAGATTCTTTTTTTTATTTAATCTTTCTAATGCTTTTTGTCTATTCGCCTCCTAATCAAAAATTAGTTAGTATAATAGTTGCAATTCAGAATTATTATTAAAAATACTTACTACTCTTTTCTTTTGTTCTTCTGTTAGTTTCCCTCTTAAAAAAGAAGCCATGATGTAATATTTGATAAAAGATAATTTTGTAGATAAAAATATTAATTTAGCAAAAATGTGTGTCATCAAATGGAGAAGTGTCCTAAAAGTTGATTTTATGACATCAAAAATGACAAACATCAACAAACAAACCAAAAAAAAAAAAAAAAAATATACAACTTACCAAACATATTTCCAACGGCTTTTTCATACATAAACATTCTATTATATTTTATTAATGAGTTCGAATTCTAGAAGAATAAGATTTGTTTCAATATCAGTTCCTGTTTTATATGGTAATCATGCAATAAAATTAACACCAGAGAAACGAAAACCAAATACACCTCAAGATCATACTCATGAATGGACAGTATTTTTTAAACCAGTATTAGGAGATATAGATTTAACACCATTAATCAAGAAAGTTACTTTTAAATTACATGAAACTTATGAAAATCCAATTAGATCAATAGAAACACCACCTTATCAAGTTACAGAAACTGGTTGGGGTGAATTTGAAATTATAATTAAATTACATTTTCATACTGGAGTTGAATTAGGTATAAATGAAAAAAATTTTCAAATATTTCATGGATTAAAGTTACATCCTTATAATCCTCAACATCCAAAAAGAGAAAATGGTGAAGTTCATCTGATTTTATATGATGAATTAGTCTTTAATGAACCAACTGATAAAGTTTTTGAAATTTTAACTACAAAACCTGTTAATTTATTACCTTATAAATTAACTAATGAAAATAAAAGAGATCAAGAATATATACGACCTGATGAAATTGATGAATTAAATCGATTAGAAATTTATATTGATAAAATTAAACAAGAAATTGAAAATGAAAGAAATAAATATAAAGATTTAGAAGAAATTAAAGCTGGTTTAATTAGTTTATAAACAATAATTTATATATTCTTTAATAAATGAATATAAATCAGATATTTGTAATCCATTTTGTTTGTTATATTTATTACCAAAATTTAATTTAATTTTACAAATTAATTTATTATGATGTAAAATAATTAAATAATCTAATGGATATATCCCACCACCAATTGGATCAAAAATTTTAAAATAATTAGTTAAATTTTTGCATTCAAAATTATTATCATTACCTCCATTAGCAGTAATAAAATTAATTGATAAATTATAAGGAAATTGTTGTTGAATATTGGATATATATTCTTTACCTTGGACACCTAAAAAAAATAAAAAATTAATCTGAGAATAATCATCATCATTCATATTATTTGGTAATAATTCAAGGATATTTGAAGGAATTAATTGAGCTTTATTTAATGGAATATAACATGGTGGACGTAAAAATTGTTGATGTTTATGTTTTTTATTTAATTTTAATAATTTATCATTATTGTATGGTGAACAATCTGAATTTATAGTATAATAATATAATAATTCATCATCATTTAAACGTTTCATTTGTAGAATAACATGAAATGAATATTCAACTCATAAATTTATGAAACTAAAATAAATAAATAAAAAAAAAGAATTAATTAAAAAATGTGGATGAAAAGTGAAAATATATATTGAAAATTATTTTTATATAATTTGTACATACGATGAATTGAATATAAATAATAATATCTTGCGACATTAACCACACAGTTGTTTTAGACACTGGTGTAATATTTGCGACACCCTATATAAATAGTAGTAGTGCGTAACGCGTCTTTTATAATTACTTGAATTTTTTTTTTTTTTTTCCTTTATCAAATATTTAAAATTTTACCACCTTCTAATAGAGAACACACATTATAAAGAACACACATATTGATTATTAGTTTTATGATTATTAGTACTATTTATTAATGTTCATATATTTGTTTATTCCTTTACACATTATAATATCTTTTACTATATAAACAATGTCAACTCAATTAAAAAGGAATCATGAAGTTGGATCATTTGATCCACTAGTATGTATTTATTGTTTTATCAATTATTTAAATTTTATATATACTAACCTATTATTTTAGAATAGTAAATCCAATATTCAAGATCATATGTCTCAATTATTAATTCAATCTTCAAAGAAAAGAAAAATGATGACTCAAGTAAATGATGAATCTACTACTAGTGACGATGAAAATGATTATTCAAATTCTGAATATGAATCAGAAGATGAATCAGAAGATGATGAAAATGATTATTCAAATGATGATAGTCCTGCGAAAGCTGGAGTAATTGAAAAATTAATTCTAAAAAATTTCATGTGTCATGATTCATTTGAATTAAAATTAGGTCCTCAAATTAATTTTATTATAGGTAGAAATGGTTCTGGTAAAAGTGCTATATTAACTGGAATATCAGTTGGATTGGGCGCTAAAGCCAATGACACTAATAGAGGTTCATCAATAAAAGATTTAATTAAAGATGGGAAACAAACTTCAAGAATTACTATAGTATTTAGAAATGAAGGATCTGAAGCTTATAAACTAAATGAATATGGTAAAAAAATTATAGTTGAAAGAAAATTACAAAGACAAGGTAGTAATTCATATTCTATAAAATCAGAAAAAGGTAAAACTATTTCTACTAAAAAATCAACATTAGATGAAATTTTATATAAATTTAATATTACTATTGATAATCCATTAGCATTCTTATCTCAAGATAAAGCAAGAGAATTTTTAACATCATCTACTGATAAAGCAAAATATGATTTTTTTATGGATGGTGCTTATATTACTGAAATTCTTAAAAATTTTGATGATTCAAGTATTAGTATAAGTGAATTAGATAAAAAAGTTAAACAAGCAGAAACTTATAATGAAGTTTGTAATAGAAATTATAAAGAAATCAGTAAAACATATAATGCTCATCGAAAGAATGATTTTTTACGAAAATTATTAGAAACTTTAAATGGGAAAGTTTATTGGTTGAGTATTAAAAGTATAGAAGATAAATTATCAATTTATAGAAATAATGTTTCCAGATATGAACAAAAAATTATAGAAATAAATGAACAAATTCAACATTGTGATTCTTCAGTTCAATCAAAATTACCACAAAGAGAAAATATAAAACAAGAAGTAGAATTTTGTGAACAAACAATTAAACAAAAAGAATTGGATTTTGAGAATGTAAATAGGAAAAGACAAGAAATAAAATCAAATATAGAAATGAATCAAGATGAAACTAAAAAAAATGTTCGAGAAATTTCAAATATAGGTAAAGAAATTGCAAAAGCAGAAGATCAAATCACTGAAGAACAAGCCAAAATTGATCAACAACAAGGTGGTTCAAAAGAATCGATTAAACAAGAGCTTGATGAAATTAATGCTAAAATTAAAGAATTTGAAGAAGATCTTGAAGTAACCAAAAATGATATACGACAAATAGATGGCCCAAATAATGAATTGGACGAATTAAAAAGATCAAGATTTGAATCGAATTCAAGAATTGAAGATTTAGAAAAACGAAAACGAGATTTACAAAATGAAAAAAATAGTATGTATACACCATGGGGTGGTACAAGAATGCAACAACTTCTACAACAAATACATTCAATAAATGATTGGACACAAGTTCCAATTGGCCCAATTGGAAGTTTTATACAAGTAAAGGAAGAATATAATGAATGGAAACCATTATTGAGTGCATTATTGGGAAAAACTTTGGATTCATTTATAGTAACTAATGAACGTGATAGAGCAAGATTGGATCAAATTTTAAAAAGAAATCGTGTTAATTTTAATATAATTGTAAGAAGAACTGAAAATTTTAATTATTCCAATGGGATAGCATCTGCTGGTACTACTGTTTTGGATATGCTCAATATATCCAACCAATCTGTCACTTATGCATTAATTGATAGTAATTCCATTGAAAAACTTATAATTGCACAAGATATTAATGAGGCACGAGGAAGTTGCCGTGGACACAATGTTTTTAGTTGTCTTGTTTTATTTAAAAATGGTAGTAAAATAGATTCTGGTAGAAGAATAAGTTATCAAACTAATACTTTAAGACAAGATCCGATTTATTTTCAAAATAATATACCCAAATTTAGTGCAGCTAATACAAATGATATAATTAATGAAATAACAAAGGATATTAATGATGAGCAAGTGAATCGTAATCAAATTGAAAGAAATTATAGATCTTTAAAGATGAAAATTGATAGTAAAAGAGAAACTTTGGTGCAACGAAGCAAAGAAATTTCAAGTTATATAAAATCAGCCAAATCTCGAAAAGTTGTATTAGATGACAAATTGGAAGAAGAAGTTGATTTTGCGGTTTTACACAAATGGAGAATTAGAATTGATGATCTTATAGAGCAAATTCAGCGTCTTGAAGGTATTAATAAATCCTTAGCTGAAGAAATTGGTAATAAAGCTGAAGAATATAAATTAATAAAATCTGATGTTGATAATTGTAAATTGGCTTATAAAGAAGCACAAGCTGATAAACAGAAAATTTTAGATAAACTTATTGCAATTGAAACTGGTATAAGAGAATATGAAGATACTAAAAAGCATTATATATATGAAAGAACATCAAATGAACAAAATTTTGAAAAAATGAAGAATAAAGTTAAAGAAGGTGAAGCAAGTTTATTTGAAGCATTACAAGAAGCTGAAAAATACTGTCCACGAGAAGCTGTAACTATAGCAGATAATGAGACACCAGAATCAATAAGTGAAGAATATCGCGAGGTTTCAAATGAGTTAAAGGAAGCTGAAAAAATTATAGGTAGTTCATTAGAAGATGTATTAGTTACTTTGACTAAAGCTAAAAAGAAGTTAGATATTTCAACTGCAGAACATAAATCATTATTTGATACTGCAGAAAGATTAAGTTCTGAAATAAATATTAGATGTAATTATTTAAATACTACCATATATACATCGGTTCAAGATGCAACAAGAACATTTGAAAAAGCAATGAAAATTAGAGGTTTTAGAGGTCATTTACAATTTGATTTTCTGGAAAAAACTTTAAAATTAAATGTTCAAACTAAAGATGATGATAAAAAACGAACTGTTGAATCTTTATCTGGTGGAGAAAAATCTTTTTCACAAATTGCTTTATTATTATCAATTTGGAAAGTTATGAATTCAAGAATTAGAGGTTTAGATGAATTTGATGTTTATATGGATTCTGTAAATCGTTCAATTAGTATTAAATTATTATTGAATGAATTACGACAATATCCAAAATCTCAAAATATATTTATAACACCTCAAGATATAGCTGTTGTTGGAGATTTAAATGATAAAAGTGTAAAAATTCATAAAATGTCAGATCCTAGAAATGATTAATTAATATATATATTTACAAATTTAATTTCTATATACAAGCTATTAATTCATTATTTGTAGTTATTTGTAAATTTTTAAATTTATTATACATTTCTTTATCAAGATAAATTATATTATCTTTTTCATATTTAGATAATAAATTTAAATAATTTGAAATTTCATAAATTGATGAATTAATTTGTATTAAAAGTCTAATATAACATTTTAATACCTCAAGATTAATATTACCTGAATTTATCTTTTTATGAAAATTTAAACAATCAGTAATAAATATAAGAATTTCATCATCATCATTATTATTATTATCACAATTTTCAATTAAATTAATTTCTAAAGATTTAAAAATATTTACAAAATTTTGATGACGAATAATTTTAAATCTTAATTTAGTTTGATTATATAAAAAATTTAATTTATTTAAATATTCAAAAGCTAATTTTTGTTTATTTAATAAACATAAATTTGAAACAATAAAAATATTTAATAAATTATGAGATGATTTTGTTAAATTTAATAAATTTTTAATAATTTCTAAATCATTTTTAGAATTTTTTAAAATAATTAAAATTTTTTCATTTATAAATTTTTCAAAATTTGGTAAATCATTACATGATATATAACCTGATAAAATTGGATTAATTTTTAAATTTGGTGATTTATAAATATTTCTTTGAATTATTGGATTATATTTTTCAATATTCATAATTTTAGAAAGTAAATCTTGATGAATATCTAATGAATTAATAATATTTGATTCTAATAAATCATTTTTAAAATTATTTGATTTTATATTTTGATATCTCCATTTAAAATTCTCAATTCCATTATTTAATTTTGGTGAATTATGAGCTAATTTAAAACATAATTTTTGAAAATTTTTAAAAATTTCTTTTTCATCTTTAATTTCAAAATTTGAATAAGTTTCAATTATTAAAATTAATAAATTTTTATAATAATTTTGATGTTCTGATAATGAATAAAAACGTTTCATATAATTTAATAAACCTTTAACTCTTTCAACATCATTATTATTTTTATATAAAATTCCTAATTGTTCTAAATTATTTAATGATATTAAAAATGGTATTTGATCATTCATAGTTACATAATTTGTAATTTCTTCATAAAATAAATAATTATCAATTAATTCATGATAAATTAATATTGCTCCAAAATAATCATTATTTAAAAAAACTTTATTTATATATAATGACCATAATTCATTAGATAATTGAAAATTTGAATTTAATAATTTATGTAATAATATTGTAATAATATTCATTTCATTTTTAAGTAATAAATTATATATAAATTTTTCAATTAATTGATTATTTAATAATTGATAATTTTGAATAATAAATTTATAAATTTCTTTAATATTTGAATTAATAAAAAGGGATTTAAATTTAAGATTTAATTCATTATTAATATCATTATTATTTTCATCTTCTTCAAATTGTTGTAAAATCGTATGATCTCTTTCTTTTAATTTTTCAAAATCTGATTGAAAAGTTATTGTAGTTGTATTTGTTTTTAAAATATTTGATATAAATATATTTCTTCGATATAATTTAATAATCGGTCGCCGTATATGTATATATAAACGTAGACCAATTATCATTGTTCTGGTTTTTTTTTTTTAATTGGTTTTTAAAACACGGTTGGTGAAAAAGTTTTGATATTGATATTGATATTGAACAATACACTAATTGAAAATTTCCCAAAAAAAAAAAAAAAAAAAAAGTGAAAAAAAAAAAAAAAAATTTGAAATCAATTCAATTTCATTTTCATATTAAAAAGTAGTTATTCAAAAAACAATATTTTTTATTATGTTGAAAATTGGTTTATCAAGGTCGTTAAGAACTTCGTTATTGAAGTCGAAAATTGTTCATCCATTAGGTTTGAATATACATTCAACTATAGTAGCTACCAAAAGATTCAATTCTTCAACTTCTTCTTCAACAACTTCCTCAACTATTCAAGATAAATTAGTTTCATTTAATGATGAAACAACTACTAGTTCAATAGTTAATCAAGTTTCAAATTTACATTCAAATGAATTGGGTTATTTACAAAGTATTGGATTAGCTGAAGGTTGGGGTCCAACTGCTATTATTGAAAGATATTTAGAATTAACTCATGTTTATTCTGGTTTACCATGGTGGTCAACAATTATTTTAGCCACAGTAATGATAAGAGTTATAATATTTCCACTTTATGTTAAATCAAGTACTAATTCTACAAAACTTTCAAAATTAAAACCACAAATGGATGAATTAATAGAACAAGCAAGATCTGGAAATCAACAAGAACAAATTCAAGCTATGCATAAAAGAAAAGAACTTATGAAAAAACACGATGTATCATATTTGAGATCAATGGCTCCTTCAATTATTCAATTACCTTTAGCATATGGATTTTTTCAAGCATTAAGAAAAATGGCAGATTATCCAGTTGAAGGATTTACAACAGAAGGTCTTGCATGGTTTCAAAATTTATCAGCAGTTGATCCTTATTTAGGTTTACATACAATTGCTGCATTATCTATGATAGTGGTTATTAGATCAGGTGGTGAAACAGGTCAAAATGCAATGGCTGCATCAATGAAAAAGATTATGACAATTGTACCATTAATTTCAATTATAATAACAAAAGATTTTGCTGCAGCAATTGTATTATATTTTGCAGTAAGTTCAATAATCTCATTAATTCAAGTAACTTTATTTAGAAGTAATTTATTTAGAAAATTATTAGGTATGCCACCAAAATTAAATGCAAAACAATTAGCAGCTTCAGCACCAAATTTAAGTTTAAAAGAATCTGTAACAAAATTTGTTGATGGTGGTAAAAATGGTTTTATTCAAAAAGCAAGAGATGTTGATAAAAGAGCACAATCTAAAGAAGAAAGAAAGAAAAATATGGGAAATACTTTTATAAAAAGACATTAAAAAAAAATAAAAGATATTGTTTATAAGAAAATAAACTTGTACATACATAATATATATATATATATATATTCTAGAAATGAAAATTGGAATCTTTTTATGTAAATTGTAAAAGAAATTGAAAATGTAAAAAAATTGTTAAATTGCAAAATTAAATTGGAGAAAAATTGTAAAATAAATCTCTCGTTTTTTTTTATTTTTTTGTCACCAAATTATTAAAAATTGAGTAAAGTAAGTAAAGCAAGTGACTAAGTAAGTAACAAGAACAAAAAAGAAATAAAAGTAATTATTACAATCTTACAATAGAACATTACAATGATATTAGACAATCTTATATAATAAACGAAAGAAAGATGAGGTTGTTATTAGTAGTCGTAGTCGTAGTTAGTATGTAATCAAATCTCTTTCTTCCCTTCTGCATATTTCTATTTCTATATTTAGTTAATTTTTAGATTTTTCGATTTTTCAATATTATTTTTTTTCTGCTATTAAAACAAAAACTTTTATAAATTTTAAGCAAACAAATTAGACAACCAACCTATTAACCAAACCAATTATCCAACCAATTAACCTACCAAAGATATATTTATATGATTTAAATAACATAATGAGTTTTTTTATGGTCCCTTCAGTCTCTTATCAGACTCAACAAAAATTACAGAAACAAAAAGAAAAAGAAAAGGAGAAACAAAATAAAGAGAAATCAAAAGATAAAGATAAAGATAAAGATAGAAAATTAAAAAAGAAGAAAAAATCTTTAACTAATTCAATTAATAGTAATAGTGGTAGATCTTCTACAAGTTCAAGAAATAGTTCTCAAGATTCAAATGATGGGAAATCTATTATAACAACTACTTCTGCTTCTTCTTCACCAACAACAACAAGTACAATTATTGGATCTCATGTTGCTACTTTAGAAAAATTAAATGAAATTGAAGATAATATTGAAGATAATATTAATGAAGAAGTTAATAATTTGAATTCTAATTTGGATTCCAATAATAGTAATAATAATAATAATAATAACAACAACAACAATAATAATAATAATAATACCATCAGTAATGGTAGTAATAATAATAGTAATACCCAAATTGAACAAGAAATAATAGATTTTAAAGATCAACAAACACCTTATGAACCAATTGGTGAAAATCTTTTATCTGATGAAACTAAAAAATCTGCTTCAAAAATTGCTTCTAATTATGGTAAATCTATGGATGTTGATAAATTTAAAAAATTAAATTTATTAACTAGTAAATCTTCATCAACTACAAATTTAAATAATGCAACTATATCTCCAATGACGCCAGTTTCAACTCCATCTAATAATCAATCATCAATTTTTACTTCACTGACTAGACCAAGAACAAATTCTGTTTATTCAAATACTTCAACACCTTCAAGTTCTACTCATACAACTCCACCTCATTATTTACATAATCAAGCATTTCATAGAAATTCTTCATTAACATCATCTTCAAATCTAAGTTCAAATTCTTTAAATCAATTAAATTCAAAAGATTCTTCAAGTAGTAATCATAAATTTAGAAAATTATCATTTTTAGGTAATAATTCTACTTCAAATACTTCAACTAAAAGAAAAGATAGTTTGGTTAATTTATCATCACCCGAATCTCCTGGTTCAAAATCAATTAAAAGTAAATCTAGTAGTCCAAGTTCAAATTCAAATTCAAATTCAAATTCATCTTATTTTCCTGAATATCCTTTTAAACCTTTAAGTACTATGACTTCTTCTTCTTCTACTAATAATGCTACTTCATCTTCAACTTCAAAAATTCCTCCATTTAAACCAATATTAGATTTAACAGTTTATAATACAATTGATGGTTTACAACAAAATTTTATTACTCCTGCTTATCAAATTTTTAGATATAATAATTTTTTATCATTAGTAAGTGATTATCATTGTAGTGATGCATTAAATTTTTCAAGTATAAGAAATCATTCATTATTTAAATTTATTATGAGACAAAAAAAAGCAAAAGAATTTAAAGAAAAACATCCAAATGAAAAAGATTATCATGATTTAATAACTTCAGAAAGTGTTTTATCATATGAATTATATGCACCTACGAGAGCTTTATTAAGATATATGATTAAAACATCTTCAAAAAATCAAAAATTACAAAATCATGAAGAATTAGTTCAAAGTAATTTTGTAAATTATGTTCGATATTTAATTAATTTACCTGAAAATATAAATATTAATGAATTAAATGATGTTGAAAAAAAACATTATGAATTTAAATCTGTTTTTAATAATATTGCAAATACATTATGGGCATTGAAAAATGATGAAGAAAATGATGCATTATCAAGTGAATATAATCAAAATAAAGTTAAATTATTAGTTGAAACTATAACAAAAGTTAGTTATGAATATTTATTATTAGAAAAATATAGATTTGATATTTTTACAAAATTTCATACTAATCATTTTTTTGATAAAGATATTTTAATAAAATTATTTAATAAATATAAAGAAAATTTAAAAAATCATAATAGAGAAAATGTTAAAGTATTTATTTTTAATAGTACAAGTCTGATACAATATGGTTGGTATCTTTCAACTACAATACCATTTGTAAGATTTATTGAATCACATATATATACAGAAGATTTAGAATTAATTGAAAATTATAATTCATATACAGAATTACAATTACAAACTAAAAAGAATGATTTTAAATCAAGTGATAATGAATTATATGATACTTATATTAAAAAATTGAATTTTTCATCATATAGTGAATATAATAGTATGACTAATGATAAATTAGTTAAATTGGGTAAATCGATTGATAATCAATCACCAAAATATAATAAAGTTAATCGACATGAAATACCTGATCCATCAACTACATTTTCTCATAAACCAATGAATTTTGAATATTATAATGGTGGTTTATATTCAATAGCTGATAATGTTTTTGAAATGATTCATTGTACTGATTTAGCATTTCAAGTTAGAGAAGTAAATTTTAAAACTGTTTTAAATGAATTTTATAGAATTTTAAAACCTGGTGGAATTATAACTATTGATTGTATACAATTTGGTTCAATAACAGTTGAAGAATTTTTAAAAAATCATACTGATGGAAATTTTCCAAGAACTTGGAATTATACTGATTTTTCAGTTTTAAAATATTTTGATGCTATACCAAATTTTGTTGAAACTATACTAACAGAATTAAATACAATATTTGGTAATAAAAATGTTAAATTTAGTATTAGTTTAATTAATTCTAAATTAGATGTCAATAATTTTTTAACTAAATTTTCTGGAATGAAATTATTTGAATTAGTTGGTAAATTTAATGATTATTGTGAATATTTTCATGAATCTGGTGAATCTATAAAATCTATAAATGATTCAAGTTTGCATTTTAATGTTCATATTAGAGCTTATAAAAATTAGAGCTTATAAAAATTAGAGATGTATATATATATATATATAAATAATGTAGTTAGAATATAATGCTGGTCATTGTTTTATTTATAAATATATAATATAACACTTATTTATTTTATTTGATCTTATTTCAAAAGTTCTTCCCTAAATCTGACTCATTTTTATTTTGTGTATTGATCAGATCGCTTCCATCTATAAATATTCTCAATTATCAAAACCACTTGAAAAAAAATTTTTTCTTTTTGGGTTTGGCAACAGAAGTTAGTAACATATAATACAATGACATTAGTACATATAATTGATGTAGAAAGTGGTAATCTACAATCACTTTCAAATGCAATCAAAAGAATAGATTCAACTTATGAAATTAAATATATTCATAATGAACAAGAATTTATTTCCATGGATTCAGAAATTTCAAAATTAATTTTTCCTGGGGTTGGAAATTTTGGACATTTTGTTCATGAATTAAATAATAGAAAATTATCAAAACATTTAAAAAAATATATTGAAGATGGTAGATCTATAATGGGAATATGTGTTGGTTTACAAGCATTTTTTAATATTTCTGAAGAAAGTGGTGATGAAATTCATGGATTAAATTTATTAAATTTAGATTTATTTAAATTTAATAATGATGATGAATTATTTAAACAAAATGGATTAATAAAAAGTGTACCACATATTGGTTGGAATACAATTGATGAAATTATAATTAATAGTGAATCAAATGAATCAAAATCATTATATGGAATTAATACAATTAATAAATATTATTTTGTTCATTCATATGCTGCAATTATAAAAAATAAAGAAATTGAAACAAAATTAAAAAATTATGAAAAATTAGGTTGGAATTTTGCAATTAGTAAATATGGTGAAGAAAAATTTATAGCTGCTATACAAAAAGATAATTTAATTGCAACTCAATTTCATCCTGAAAAATCAGGTATTATTGGTATAAAAGTTATTAAAAATTTTTTAAATGATAATAAATTTCCAATTTTAAATAATACTGAAATTACTTCATTACAACAACAAGATATTGAATCTAGTTTAAGTGGATTAACTCGAAGAATTATTGCTTGTTTAGATGTAAGAACTAATGATGATGGAGATTTAGTAGTAACAAAAGGAGATCAATATAATGTTAGAGAAACTGATTCTGGAGAATCTAAAGTACGTAATTTAGGTAAACCAATTGAATTAGCAACAAAATATTATGATCAAGGAGCTGATGAAATTGTATTTTTAAATATTACATCATTCAGAAATTCTCCAATAAAAGATTTACCAATGTTGGAAGTATTAAGAAAAGCAGCTGAAACTATATTTGTTCCATTAACTGTTGGTGGAGGTATAAAAGATTTATATGATCCTGAACAAGATAGAATAGTACCTGCTGTACAAGTTGCTGATTTATATTTTAAAGCAGGTGCTGATAAAATAAGTATTGGATCAGATGCTGTTTTAATAGCTGAAAATTATTATGCTAATAATAAAATTAAAAATGGTAATTCATCAATTGAAACTATTTCAAAAACTTTTGGTAATCAAGCTGTTGTAATTTCGGTTGATCCAAAAAGAATTTATATTAATTCACCAGAAGATACTAAAATGCAAACTATTAAAATTAATAATTCAGAAAATTATGGACCAAATGGTGAAAAATATTGTTATTATCAAGTAACTTCTCAAGGTGGTAGAAAAATTCATGAATTAGGTGCATTAGAATTATGTTTAGCATGTCAAGATTTAGGTGCTGGAGAAATTTTATTAAATTCAATTGATTTTGATGGTTCAAATAATGGATTTAATTTTGAATTATTAAATCAAATTAAATCTAATGTTTCAATTCCAGTTATTGCAAGTTCTGGTGCTGGAAATCCAAAACATTTTGAAGATGTTTTTAAACAACTGTTTAATATTGATGCTGCTTTAGGTGCTGGTATATTCCATCGTGGGGATTATACTGTTAATGATGTTAAGAAATATTTAAGAGATGAAAGTAAAATGGATATTAGATTAAATGAAAATATAGAATTATAGATAACTTAAAATAAATACACCTCATCTTGGATTTATCTTCTTAGCATATTACATCCCTCTATCCATCTATCTTTGAAACTAAATTGTAATGACTACTTATAAGTTAGTTGATGTTTCAGTTCCGAAATTTTTTTTTTTTTTTTTTTTTTTTTTTCTTTATCAATATTATCAAAGAAATCACTTTTCCATAACACAACTAAAACATATCCAAATCATATAATTACTCATTTCTTTGAGGATACCTTTCTCAATTGATAAATCGGATAAATAAGAGAATTATCTATATATAGATATTGTTGCTTTCTTTTTGTTTTTTGTTTTTTACTTCTTTTCATCGAAATGACATATAATAAAATAAGAAATAATGACTGAAAATATCAATCCTGTTATCAATAACAATATCCCCAACACCACAACTAAAACTAATAATAATCTATATAAAGTTTCATCAATTGATAGTCATGAACATATTGTTGATAATAGAAGTGCGTCAGAATTGAATTATTCTTTAAGTAATGAAGAAGAAGAAGCAGATATTAGTTCATCACCTCCTAATTCTAATATTAATTTAAGAAAAATTTCATCATCACCTATACAATCTGATTTACCAAGTATTTTCAGTCATTTACGTTCAAATGAAAATATAGATCAAAATCATCATCTTCATTCTCCTGTTAAATATGGTAAAGATTTTCTTAAGAAATTTTTTCATTTAAATAATAATTCCAATAGTAAATCAAATGATGAATTAAATGAACCAAAAAGGAAGAAAAGTATTGAACGAAGTTTTTTATTGAACTATTCTAATTCTGATATGAATAATTTAAATTCTCAAAATGAATTAAAATCAGAATTTGTTAAAACTATGGGACATATTAAAATTGCTCCAATTTTTAATAACCAAGGATTACCATTACTTAAAATTTCTTATAAATCAAAGAAAAGAATTTTATTTTTTATAGATGCTATTAATTTTAAATTTACTTGGAAAGTATCAAATTTAACATCATCATCAACTTCATTAAGTTCAATACCTAGTAGAAAATTATCAATATCATCTTCTAGAATTCATGAATTTTCTTTAGATGATATTAAATCAGTATATTCACAAAATCAAGGTTCTTCATATCGTGAAGAATTAAATATTTCAAAAGATTTTGAAAATAAATGGTTAACTATAATTTATTATAATCATAAAAAAGGTAATTTAAAATCATTACATTTAATAGCTGATTCTCATGAAGATTTTGAAAAATTATTTTTAGCTATACAAAATTTAAGAAATTTAAGATATAAATTAGCAAGAGAATTTTTAGTTAATCTTAATGATTTAGATAATAATCATATTCAATTATTATTAGAAAATGAACCAATAGAACAAGAACAAAATAAAATAGTAAGAGAATTTTTATCATTTTCTGATATTTTAAAATATGCAAAACGATTAAATATTAATGTTAATCAAAGTTATTTACAAAGAATTTTTAATCAAGTATTACAAAATAATGATAATAATGATTTATATGAAAAAGGTTTAAATTTTGATCAATTTAAACAATTTGTATCAATATTAAAAAAAAGAAAAGATATTGAACAAATTTTCAAAAATTTAATTTCTAATGAAGATAAAATGAATTTTGAAGAATTTAAATATTTTATGAAAAATATTCAACATGAAAATTTTGATAATGATGATTTATTAATAATTTTTAATAAATTTTGTCATCATAATTCAAATTATTGGAATCAAGAAATTTTTAATAATTTTTTATTATCAAGTTATTGTAAACCAATTTATAATATAGTAGATACTAAAAAAAATTATTTTGATTATCCATTAACTGATTATTTTATATCATCATCTCATAATACTTATTTAATTGGAAGACAAGTAGTTGGTGATTCTTCAGTACAAGGATATATACGAGCTTTACAAAAAGGTTGTCGATGTATTGAAATAGATATTTGGAATGGTGATAATAATGATAATGATGCAATTTCTGAACCAGTAGTTAATCATGGTAGAACATTTTCAAAACTGATTTTATTTTCAAATGTAATTAAAACAATTAAAAAATTTGCATTTATAGCAACACCATATCCATTAATATTAAGTTTAGAAATTCATTGTTCAAATCAAAATCAATTAAAAGTTATTGAAATTTTAAAAGATGTATTAAAAGATAATTTAATATTATCGCCAATAAATGAAAATTCAATATTACCTTCACCATCACAATTAAAGCATAAATTTTTAATAAAAGTTAAAAGAACAAATTCATTTCAAAATTTAATTGAAATGGATAATGGAACGTATACAACAACTACAACAACTACAACTACATCATTAAGTGAAGATAATAATAATAATAATAATAAAAATGAAGGAAATAAAAGTTCTTTTATATTTAGAAGAAAAGAAAATTCACAAAAAATTATTAATGAATTAAGTAATTTAGGAATATATATTCAGGGAATCAGTTTTAAAAACTTTTCCTTGCCTGAATCAAAAACATTCAACCATTGTTTTTCATTCAATGAAAAAACTATAAATAGAATGATTAAAGATGAAGATAAAAAACTTTCATTAAATAAACATAATAGAAAATTTTTCACTAGAGTTTATCCATCTAAAACAAGAATAAAATCAACAAATTTTAATCCAATACAATTTTGGAAACATGGTGTTCAAATGGTTGCAACAAATTGGCAAACTTTTGATTTAGGTCAACAATTAAATGAATCAATGTTTGAAGGTGTTGATAAAAAAGGATATGTATTAAAATCAAAAAATTTAAGAAAACCATATTTAAAATCATCAAAATTAATTTTTTTACAACCTAATATTAAAACTATTCAATTTAATATAACTATTATAAGTGGTCATCAATTTCCTAAATTTAAAAGTTATAATAATAATAATAGTAATAATAGTAATAATAGTAATAATAGTAATAATAGTAATAATAATAATAATAATAATAATAATAATAATAATAATAATAATAATAATAATAATAATAATGAAGAAAATAATAATGATGGGAAATTTGGTATGAATTCATTTATAACATTTGAAATAATAGGTATTGATTCAATAGAATGGAGTAGTATACAAAATACAAAAAAAAATATTCCTAGAACTAATATTATACAAGAAAATGGATTTAATCCAATTTGGAATCAAAATTTTTCAGGAACTTTAACAACATCAAATGATTTAATTTTTGTAAGATTTATTATTTATTCATCTGATTCTAAATTTGAAGAAATTAATGAACAACCTATTGGAATTTGTGTTTATAAATTAAATTATTTAAAACAAGGTTATAGATATTTATTAATTAATGATTCATTTGGTGAAAATTTAATTTATAGTTCATTATTTGTTAAAATTGAATATAATGAAGAAATTTTAAATAATTTATAATATATTATATATTATATAATTTAAATAAACATTAATATAATTTAGATTCTTATATATTTAATAACTTGGTCAATTGGTTGAAATAGTATTTAAATAATGATGCTTATCTTAAAGATGTATTATTAGATATAACAGAGTTATTAGTTGAAGTTATGAACATGTTAACTATTAATAAAATTAATCCAAATAATTTATTTATATAGTAAATATATAGCTATTACACCAAAAAATCAATTTTCTGTTTCTTTTTCACTATCCAAGCCAACTGACGGTTTTAAAAATAATTCTTCTTCTAATCTTTGAACTTGGTTTTGAATCATGTTTTCAAATTTAGCCAAGACTGCTTCGAGGTATTCTCTGGGGTTCTTTGGTGGATTTTTAAAATTTGTATTCATAACTCTTGTATTTCTTGCATTAAGTCTTCTTTCTTCCAATAATTGACCATTTCTACCATTTCTATCATTTGCTAAAGCAGCATTATTTAAATTAATAGAATGATTTGCTGTTGCTGTTGCTGTTCTAATTGGACTATCAACATTTATTTGTGGTGTAGTTGTACTTTGATTTAATTTTCTTCTTTTAATTGCCTTATCAGCTCTTTTAAGAACGTCATCTAAGGTATATATTGTTGTTGCTGTTGGTGTTCTAATTGGACTATCAACATTTATTTGAGGAGTAGTTGTACTTTGATTTAATTTTCTTATTTTCAATACATCATCGGCTCTTTTAAGAACGTCATCTAATGTATATATTGTTGAATTATGCATTTAGTGTGTAATATAATTACAAACAAATTTTTTGTGGCTTGCCGCTTTAATATTATTTTGCAGTAAAAAAATTCAAAATATTTTGGACCATCAATAATAATTAACTAATTAACAAAGTAATAGGGTTACTTAAACCAGAACCAAATATTTAATAAAATCTTAATAAATCTAATTCTTCATATGGAAAACACAATCAGACATCCTAATTTTTTGGTGAAGAATAAGTAAATGAATCATGGAATTAATAAAACATTTAAACCATAATTTGTATATCTAATTTTACTTTTCCATTCAATTCTTGTCTTTATCAATTTATCTATTAATGGTGAATGTGTTTCTATTCTAATACAACTTTAACAAATTAAGCCAAAATTCTATCAAATTCAACTGCTGTACCACCTTTTTCAACATGACCTAAAGTAGTTATTCTTTCTCAATTAAAACGTATGTAATTTAAAATATCTTTAGTTGGTTCATTAATTGATTTTTCACTCTGAGTATAGTCATCAAAACCTAATAAAATAAAATCCAATTGAATGATAATCTTTTGATGGATTAATCAAACCAGTGTAAAATTGATTAAAGCTTGATTTATCGAGTTAAATGCTTCTTATTCTTATTATATTGATAATTTTTAAGTATAAACTGATTATTATTGTAATTTTTTTTTTTTTTTTGGTTAAAGAGTTGGTTAAAATTTCAATTATCAACACTTTTTTTCAAAAATTGCGAACTGAAAAAAATAAAAATTTTTGATTGCAAAATCTTCAATAATCTTTGAATATAACTTGAATTTAACTTGAATTTAACTTCAAATTGGATAATTGAGTCAATTTAGAGATTTTAATTTAACAAAACCTACAATTTATAAAGTAATTCTAATTTTCAATTTAATTTTTTAAAAATTTCAACCAAAAATTATAAAAATTGTTAAAATTCCAAAACTTTTATAAAAAACACGTTTTAAATAAAAGAAAATCAAATTAATTAACTTCATTTAGAGAATTCAAAAGCAGATCTTCAAAAGTAAATCATTTTTATTTTCAATTTTAATGATTTTAAAAAGGTAGTGCAAATTTCAACATCACCAAATTTACCAAACCATTAACCAAAATTTAACAACAAAACGTTAAAACTAAATAACTAAATTACTAAATAACCAAATTCAATTGTTTTAATTTAATTAATTTCATTTCTTTAAAAGTTGATTTAAAAATTTCTTAGTTTTCTTAGTTTTTATTTTTTTTCAGTGTCGCATTTTTTGTCATTTTATTTGTCTCTTTTTTTTTCGTGTAACTTCGAAGTAAAATTTTTTTTCGTGTTTTTAAAAATCAAATCAAAACAACTTTCATTAAACAACCAAACCAAATGTCAAATAATACTGAATCAAATATTTCTTCATTAAAAAGGAAATTCCCATCATTGTCAAGGCCAATTTATAGAGAGCCATTAAAAGAAACAAATTTGAATATAACTTCACCAAATAAAAGACAAAAACTATATACACCAAAATATTATAAAAAAAGACATGAAAAGAAATTAGAAGAGAAGGAAATAAGAGAAGGGGATAAAAGGAGTGAAGATAAAAGGAGTGAAGATAAAAGGAGTGAAGATAAAACGAGTGAAGATAAAAGAACTACAATTGAAGATAAAATAGAAGAAGAGAAATTGGAAAGAGAAGTTAAAATTAATGAAGTTAAACAAATTGAAAGACATGAAATTCCAGAAATTGAAAGACTTCCAGTTAATAATGAAGTTGTTAATGAAAGAGAAGTTAAATTGAATGAAGTTAAGTTAAATGAAAGAGAAGTTAAATTGGAAGTCAATGATGTTAAATTGAATGAAGTTAAAGATTCAAAATTAAATGAAAGAGAAGTTAGATTAAAAGATTCTAAATTAAATGAAGTTAAAGATGTTAAATTGGTCAATGATAAGTTAAATGAAGTTAATGATTCTAAATTAAATGATGTTAAATTAAATGAAAGAAACGATTCAAAATTAAATGAAGTCAATGATTCAAAAGTAGAAGTTAAGTTAACTGAAGTTAAGAAGAAATCTCTTGGTAGATTAGCTGGAGAAGAATTATATCAATGGCAACAATCATGGAGAAAAATTATGAAAGAATCAATTGTTTATTTTGAAGGTATTCAAGATAAAGAATATAAAAAAGCATCAAAATTATTAAAATTAGTTGGATGTAAAATTGTATCATTTTTTTCAAGTGATGTTACAATTATAATATCAAAAAGATTATATGAAAATATTGATTATCCATCATATGATATATTTTCAAATGTAACAAAATTAAAAATAAAAGTTTGGAATTATGAAAAAGTTTTTAGATTTTTGAAAAATTTAGGTATAAATATTCAAACAAATGATAATAATTTATATAATTTATTAAAAGAAGAAAAAATTTATGGATCAACAGATCGAGATCCAAATACAAAACGTGAGGATTTATATTATTTTGGTAAAAATTATTTATATATTTATGATTTAAATCAATTAATTCGTCCAATAGCAATTCGTGAATGGAATGAAGAATATCCAAAAATTAATTTAACATTAGATGGGAAATGTCCATTTATAAATGATTATGAAAATGATAGAAAGAAATTAAAAAGAATTAAAAAATTTGAATTAACAAAAAATCATAGAAAAGCTTTAAAATTAGCAACAAATAATATGAAAATTATAATGAATATTGATAAATTTAGTACAAGTACAAGTACAGATAAAATAGAAGAACCAATAGAAGTAATGGCATCTGGATATCATGGAACAAATATATCAATGGATAATGGTTTAGGACCACAAATATCACAAGTTCCATCAAAAAATTTAAATAATTTAAAAAGAAGAATATTTATGAAGAGGAAAATAAGTGAAAGAAAAGATAAAGAATTAACTCCTGGTTATTGTGAAAATTGTAGAACAAAATATGATAATTTTGAAGATCATATAATTAGTAATAGACATAGGAATTTTGCTTGTGATGATAGAAATTTTAAAGATATTGATGAATTGATAGTTAGTTTGAATGAAAGTAAATCTTTAGGAATAATATAAAGAGAATTTTTTTGAAAAATTTTTTTTTTTTTTTTTTTTCTCTAACAATGTTTCGATTTTATTCAACGAATCGATTTGCAACAAAATATTCAAATCTAAGTAATAATCTAAGTAACAATCTAAGTAGCAATCTAAGTAAGAATGTAAAAAAGAAGAAGAAGACTCCTAAGAGGGTTATCCGTCGAGTTATTCAACTCCCACCAGTCATTACAGTCTCCAATCTATCAACTATTATGAAAATTCCTTTGAACAATTTAATTAAAAAATTACAATATTTAGGTTTTGAAGATTTAAGACATAATTTTATATTAGATAAAGAAAATGCTTCATTAATAGCAGATGAATATAATATAGATGTTGAAATTAATGAAGATTCTTCAGATGATATCCTCCCATCACCAATTCAAGAAAATTTATTAAAAGAAAGACCTCCAATTGTTACAATTATGGGACATGTTGATCATGGTAAAACAACTATATTAGATTATTTAAGATCATCAAGTTTAGTTGATAAAGAATTTGGTGGTATAACTCAACATATTGGAGCATTTTCTGTTTTATCAAAAAATAAGAGAATAACATTTTTAGATACTCCTGGACATTCAGCATTTTTAAAAATGAGAGAAAGGGGTGCTAAAATTACAGATATCATTGTATTGGTTGTTGCAGGTGATGATTCTGTTAAACCTCAAACTATTGAAGCTATAAAACATGCAAAACAATCAAATGTACCAATGATTGTAGCAATAAATAAATGTGATAAACAAATTAAAAAAAATATATTAAATGATTTAAGTGAATATATTGATATTGAAGATTATGGTGGTGATACGCAAACTGTTAAAGTTAGTGGATTGACAGGTTTAAATATGGATAAATTAGAAGAAGCAATAATTACATTAAGTGAAATATTAGAATTAAAAGCAGAAGAAAAAGTTAAAGCTGATGGTTGGATTATAGAATCTCAAGTTATAAAAGGTTTAGGAAATATTGCAACTGTTTTAATTAAAAGAGGTACATTAAAAATTGGAGATTTAATAGTTGCAGGTAAAACTTATTGTAAAATTAAAATTATGAAAGATGAAAATGGTAAACAATTAAAATTTGCTGGTCCTTCAACTCCTGTACAAATTATTGGTTGGAAAGATTTACCAAATAGTGGAGATCAAATAATTCAAGCAGACAATGAACAACAAGTTAAAAAATGTATTGATTATAGAATTAAAAAATTTGAAGAAGATGAATCAATAAAAAGTGTTGAAGATATAAATTTAAAAAGAAATAATGAATTAAAAGAAGTTGAAAGATTAGAAAAAATTTCTCAATTAAAACAAGCTGGATTAGATTCAAGTGAATTAAATATTGAAGAAATTAAAGAAGTTAAATATATTATAAAATCAGATGTTTTTGGTTCTGCAGAAGCAATAAAAGAAAGTATTGAATTAGGTAATGAAGAAGTTAAATCAAAAGTTATAAATTATGAAGCTGGATTACCAAATGATAATGATATTGAAATGGCAAAATTATTTAATGCAAAAATATTTTGTTTTAATAATAAAATACCAAAACAAATTAAACAAAAAGCTGAAAAAGAAAATGTTCAAATTATTGAACATAATATAATTTATAGATTAATTGAAGAAGTTACGAAAGATTTAAATAATTTATTATCACCAAGAATTGAAGAAAAAAAATTGGGTTCAATTGAAATTAAAGATATATTTTTAATTAATAATAAAATTAAAATTGCAGGATGTAAAGTTTTAAATGGATTTATTAAAAAATCTTCAAAAATTAAAGTTTTAAGAAATGAAGAAGAAATTTATAAAGGAAAATTAGATTCATTAAAGATAAGTAAAGATGATGTTTCTGAAGTTAAAAAAGGTGGTGAATGTGGGATAATGTTTAATAAATGGAAAGATTTTAAAATTGGTGATTTAATTATAGTTTTTGAAGAAATTGAACATAAAAGATTTTTGTAAGGAAAAAAAAAATTTTTTTGCGATGACTTTGTATATAGAAAAATGGATTTTGATGAGTCAACAACTTCCAAAGTATTATTAGGTTTTATAGATGGAGAAATAGATAATCCAACAATTGAAGATACTTTTATTGGATCTCAACCTATTTGGTTAAAAGATTCAAAACCAAAAGAAAATTTAATAACTTGTGATAATTGTAAATCAAAATTAGTTTTATATTTACAAGCTTTTTCACCAATTGAAGGGAAATTCTATGATAGAATTATTTATATATTTGGATGTAAAAATAATAAATGTAGTAAAAAAAAGGGAACAATTAAAGTAATTAAAGGAATTATTAAAGATGAAGAAACAATTAAAAAGATTGAAAATGAATTAAATGAATTAAATATGAATTTAAATAAAAAGGAAATTGAATTTTTTAAGAAAGAAAATAATCCTAATTCTAATCCATTTGATAATCCTTTTGATTCTAATCCATTTAGTAATCCATTTGATAAAAAAGAAGAAAAAAAAGAAGAAGTTAAAGAAGTTAAACAAGTTAAAGTAGAAAAGAAAGAAGAAATTAAAGAAGTTGTTAATGATAATTCCTATAATGGTTACTTTATCTACATTGATGTTGAAAAATTTAAAAAATTAAATGATCCAGATTTAGATAAATATAAACATTTAATTGAATCAAGTTATGAAGAAGAAGATGTTGAACCTGAATCTTCTGTTGAATCTTCTATTCCAACTTTTGACGATTCTTATTTTCAAAATTTTTCAAATATTGTTAAATATAATCCAGGACAAATTTTAAGATATGAATTAAATGGTCAACCTTTATTATATAATGGAAAAGATGAAGTTGCAAAAAAAATTTTAAATAATTCATTTAAAAATAAAAGATTTGAATTACAATTGATGCCAAAATTAATAATGGATTTAGAAGGTTCAAATTTTGAAGATATTTTAAATGGAATGTCTTGGGGGACAATAATTATTTATACAGATAAAGATGATTATATACCAGAAGAAGAATTTGATGAAAATAATGTAGCTTATATAGAAGAATGGTGTGGAGTTCAATGGGAAGAATAAATGAATTAAATTTTAAGTTTTTGACAGTTACACAAAATCGTTAGGGGCAAAGTTCTTGGAACGAAAGAATCGCCCTGCGTCAATGGCTCTGAGACACGTAGAAAAAAGTTTTAACCGGGTGCAACAAAAACAACGTTTAAAAAGAAACTAAAATTAGGAACCCAAATTGAAGTTAAATTGAAGTTAAATTTAAGTTGAATGTGTCATTATCAATCAGCCGGGTATTTATGGGAAGATAAACTGTTGAAGAGTTGCAGTTAAAATGTTTTAAATGAAAGAAATCTTTAATGAACGTTTTAATGAACGAAATCTCTTTTAATGAAGAAATCTCTTTTAATTTCAATGAATTTTTGAATTTTCATTGATTCTCTGAATTAAGAAATGCAAAAAACTTCAATTTTAACTGAAATCTAATCTTTTAATTCCTTTAAATCTCTAAATCTAATCACAAGAAGTTGGTTATTTCCTTCGTCTTTCAATGATGTCATAAAAAAAAAACAATGAAAAAAAAGAAAAGAAAAAAAAAAAAGCAACAGAAATTGTAACCTCCTTTCAATATAAATACTTTGAATACTTCCACTTCTTTCATTCATTCACTCGTTAATGTCTTCCTCATCCTCTGACGAAGAGTCAGAATCTCATAGATTCCATATACAATTACCTCAAAGACAGTTAAATTTACAAGAAATTCGAAAATCGAATCAAAAGAAGGAAGATTCAAAAAATTTAGCTAAATTAGCTACAACAAATTTAAAAATTAAAAAATCTAAATATCCAGATTCTTATAAACCAAAAGATTTAAGACATTCTGTTGAAGAAGAAGAATCGGATGAAGAAGTTTCACCCAAAGATTTATCACAATTTAAATTTGATGATATAAAAAATACAAAATTTGATGATTCAAGTGAAGATGAAGAAGAAAATGAATTTATACCAGATCAACAATTTGAAACAGATTCATCAGAAGAAGAAGAAGAGCAAAAAGAAGAAGAACAAGAACCAGAACACAAAGAATCCAGTTTTAAAGGAATTTTAAGAAAAATGTCATTAGTTGAAGAACAAGATATTGGTGATTCATTTTTAGGTAGAGTTTTGAATTTTGGTTCACTGTCACCTCAAGGTGGATTATCAGGCGGAGGATTAGTTCCTGGTGCATCAAAAATAGAAGAAGAAGGAGAAGAATTAGATGAAGAAAAGAAAGTTGGATTTGAAGATATTGAATTAAAACCAATAAATTATGATGATTTAACAGAAGAAGCAAAAGAATTAATAGATCAACACATACCAGAAGGAATAACAAAAGTTGATGAAGATAAAGATGATAAAGATAATGATCCATTTTTTACACCATATTTCAAAGATAGTGATGAAGAAGAATTTGATGATTATATTGCTCCACCAAAACATGTTCAAACAGGAGTTTTATCATCATTATTAAGATTATATCAAAATCCAAATGAAAATAAATCAACAGCATCAACATTAACAAGAACAACAACATCATCAACAGTTGATGATGATTCCGATTATACAACTTATAGTAAATCTCATTTTAATAAATTAAAAAATGCTCCATCAAAAATGTTTTATAAAGTTGGTGATAAAGTTGGTGATAAAGTTTATAATATTGGAGATAAAGTTATTAATATAGGAGATAAATTAGATGATGTTAAATTTCATAAAGTTCATAAATCTAAAGATGATGATGTTGATACATCAAATTTACCATCATTTCAAAATGCAAAACCAAAAATTCCAAAAAAAAATGATATCAAACTTAAAAAGTTAAAACATAATAAAAAAGCTGAAAGATTAAGAATTACAGTCCACATAGCTGATATATTACAAAGACAACGATTCATTATGAATATGTGTAAAGCTTTAATGTTATTTGGTGCACCAACTCATCGATTAGAAGAATATATGATTATGACTTCAAGAGTTTTAGAAATTGATGGACAATTTATGTATTTTCCTGGTTGTATGTTAGTATCATTTGGTGATGCATCAACAAGAACTTCAGAAGTTCATTTAGTTCGTTGCGCTCAAGGATTAAATTTATCAAAATTAGCTGATACTCATAAAATTTATAAAGCAGTAATTCATGATTTAATTGGAGTTGAGGAAGCTTCAAAAAAATTAGATGAATTATTAAAAGCTAAAACTCAATATCCTCCTTGGTTATGTGTATTTTTTTATGGTTTAGGTTCTTTAGCTGTTACACCATTTGCATTTGATGGAGGATGGATTGATTTACCAATATCATTTGGTGTTGGATTATGTGTTGGATATTTACAATTTTATGTATCATCAATGTCACATTTATATTCATCAGTATTTGAAGTTAGTGCAGCAATAGTTGTAGCATTTATATCAAGAGGTATTGGATCAATTAAATCAGGTAATTTATTTTGTTTTTCAGCTATAACTCAAGGTTCTTTAGCATTAATTTTACCTGGTTATATAATTTTATGTGGATCATTAGAATTGCAATCAAGAAATTTAGTTGCAGGATCAGTTAGAATGTTTTATGCAATTATATATTCATTATTTTTAGGTTTTGGTATAACATTAGGTAGTGCATTATATGGATGGGTTGATAAAAATGCAACTTCACAAAATCAATGTCAAACAGGTCATACAATGGATGATAAATTTAGAATATTATTTGTACCATTATTTGCAACATGTTTAGGATTAATTAATCAAGCAAGATGGAAACAATTACCAATAATGATATTAATTGCAGGTGTTGGATATATTGGAACATATTTTGCAGGGAAACATTTTAGTCAAGTAACTGAATTTACTGCATGTATTGGAGCATTTATTGTAGGGATATTAGGTAATTTATATTCAAGAATTTGGAAAGGTATGGCAGTTTCTGCAATGTTACCAGCAATATTTGTTCAAGTCCCATCAGGAATTGCATCAAAAAGTACATTAATATCAGGTTTAGCAACAGCTGATCAAATTACAAGTAAAAATAGTACAAGTACAACAACAGAAGATAATGCAAGTTCATTAAGTTTTGGAGCTACAATGGTAGAAGTTAGTATTGGAATTAGTGTTGGATTATTTGCAGCTGCATTGGTTGTTTATCCATTTGGTAAAAAGAGAACGGGATTATTTACTTTGTAGAAAAAAAAAAAAAAAAAAAAAAAAAAAAAATATACACAACTTATAGATAACACTCTTTTATTCATTTATTCATTCATTCGTTTATTCATTCATTCATTCTTATGTTACATCAACGACAAATATCTAAAATCTTACAAAAAGGTTTAGAACCTATCAATAATCAATCTGCTATTTCAATATCTTTATTATCTAAAAATGGTAATCCTTTAATTACTTTATCAACAAATAATAATAATTATAAAATTCAATCATTAATTGCTTTTCAAAATTTATCAACATCTTGGAATATTATAAAATTTGATAAAGAAAAATGTATAATTCAACAATTAAATAATTTTTATGTTATATTATTTTATAATTATTCAGATTCTTTAGCTAAAATTAAAATTGAGAGTATTATAAATGCTTTAAATGATGGTTTTAAAGGTTTTATTAATATATAAAATTTATTTACCTCCCATATCTTCATCTTCTTCCTCTTCCTCTTCATCTTCATCCATTTCATCCATTAAACTTTCTTCATCAAAACTTTCTTCTTCTTCACTTTCATACCAAAAATCTTCATCTACCGGTTCATCAATTATTTTATTATTTATTTTATGTGAATAAGCATTTTCATTATCTGGCATTATAAAATCTTCTGGAATATCTTTTTTACTTCTTTCAACTTCTTTTAAAACTTTCTTTTTATATTCATTAAAATTTTTTCTAAATTCAACTGATGCATCAATATTTGCAGGTGAATTTCCATTTGGATCATCTAATAAAGAAATAATTGAAATTAATACACTTTCAACTGTTTGAGCTGGTGACCAAGTTTCACTTTCTGGTTCATCATTTGTTGGATCTCCGCCTTGATGTAAAATTGAAATACATAATCTACCATCTCTATAAACGTTTGGATGATATATTGAAGGAGTAAATCTAAAACTTGGTGGACTGAAAGGAAAATCATTTGGAAATCTCATTTGTCCTTTAAAATATCCTCCATGATATAAAGAATCTGGATTTAAAACCATTACACCGATATTCCATAAAAATATATTATCATCATCTAATTCAATATGAAAGGAAGGAATAGATTTCTTTGGATCGGTTAAATCTTTAAATTGTCGTTGTAATATAGCAGCAGCTGATTTAGAACTCATTGTGGGATTGATTGTTGATTGTGTTGTAAGTTTTTAGTAAAAGAAAAAAAAAAGAAACTAAATTT